>CAUYRT010096522.1:0-13196 GCA_963574885.1 Lepilemur ruficaudatus
TTTTTAGTTGGCCAATTAATTTCTTTCTATTTTAAGTAGAGATGGGGTCTCGCTCTTGCTCAGGCTGGTTTCGAACTCCTGACCTTGAGCAATCCGCCCACCTCAGCCTCCCAGAGTGCTAGGATTACAGGCGTGAGCCACTGTGCCCAGCCCACAGGATCCTTTTTATACCAGAACACATTTTGAGAATTTTTACCCTACGTAGGTGAATAAACATTTTATTCTTTTTATAATTATTATTATTATTTTCATAATACAAGTGGTAAGCTTCCAATGAGCATTTGGATTTTAAAGAGCTCTTAGTAACCAAAAAACCAATCTGTAACATTGTACTTTAAAGTGTTATGGCCAAAAGGTTAGAGATAGTTTAAGAGATGAGTCCATCTGTACATGTTTCAAATTTCAACATTTTGATGACTGTTGCTCTAGCTGTTCATAAGACAAATCCTGAGCCTGTTCACAAAAGAGAATTATACTGGAAGATGTTATTTGTTAACGTGATTATGTTTCCATGTGATTTTTGTCAGATTTGGAATTAGTTGCCTAGTGGATCAATAATACTTTAATACATGCACTTTTTAATTTTTAGTTGCAGAATCTACTAAATGATTAAAGTGTAAATAAAACTTGCTAATTTTCCTTGTTTAATAATAAAGCCAGTTTAAATCACGCTAAGAAATCTTGTTGAAATTAGCTTTTAAAAACCTTCTGCTCAGGTATAAATTTATATAGTAACCACACATTTAGTAAAAGAAAGCAATCTGTGAGCTCAACCATATGCTGACATAAATCAAATGCATGAGGCCAGCAGCCATGCTTAAAAATATCAATACTAGCAGTGAATGAAAGCCCTACTTTAGGAGGAATGGAATCACTCCCACTAGGACTTCACAAACTTCACCAAAACCTTTGTGTCTTAAATGATATAAAATATAGCTCCGTAGTGACTATTAATAGTTTGTGGGTTTTTGTTTTATTTTATTATGTATTTTTTGCTTTAATAATGCAATTGTCCTGGTCTTAGCATTTCTGCATCTTTTTTCCCTTTTATGTTAAAAGCAAATGGCTTACATACCAGTGTGTGGAGAGCACAGTTGGGGCTCACTACTGAAGAAATGTATTTCTTTAATTTCTATTCATATTAATCGATGAACACAACATTCAGGAAGTGTAGAAAAATGAGCTTCAACAATCAGGGCTGCTATATATGGTTGTATAGGTTGCAGACTATACAACCTGTGCAACTATACACAACAGCCCTTTATATAGGGCAATTCTCAGTGGGGCCATGTGCTTCAATCTTCCGTATTTGTAGAAATAAATTGACTGAAGAAGAGAGGTATGTAAAGCAATTTCATGAAATCCTTTGACTTTTTTTCTCCACACATGAGCAAGGTTGATTATTTATTATGGAATTTTAAATTCTACACCCTTTATTATGGAATAAAGAAGTTTTGTGGTTGAGAAAAAAGTTCAGTGAAATAAAATCTAAATAAAAATTAGAAGTAAAAGTCATTGCAATTATTTTTCATTAAGAGAAAAAAATTCATTTCAATATTTTAGAAAAACGAATTTTTAGAAAAAAAGAGGGAGGATTAAAGCACAAGATTCTTGGCAACAACTGCATGAATCATTACTCTGCTCATTCTCTGCTTCCTTTCTAACACAGCCCTTTCCTCAATCAGTTCAAAATGCAGAATGTCTGTGGCTGGCAAGTTGGAGTCAGCAGCAAAATTTTCCTGAGATGCATTTTCATATATTTGCTGTCAGTAAAGATTGAACTAGTGAAATTCTTCCAGCCCTCGACATTAAAGACATGAAACACCCTTCACTATTGAAAACACCCATTTCCCAAGAAGATAATGTCAGACACTAAGAAGAAAACAGTACTTGTATAAAACATAATCCACCATGAGTAAGATCTATATTTAAATATATATCATTTTCCAGTGAGTAATAATGAAATATATCCTTGTCTTTTGTTCCTGAAATTACATCTATTGTTCCAGAATGATCAACACTGTTCATTTTGTAAGATATTGTCTTCTTGGATCTCATTTTGGTTGAGCATATGGATAAACACCTAAAAATGATTACTATTGTAAGATTTTCTGTTGTGATCCCAATGAGCTAAAAAGCATTTAGTTGCTCTAGAGACAGACATGGTGGGACTATTTCATTTTATTATATTTAAGTGTAATGTGGATACTTGTCTCCTGCTAATTAGAAAACATCAAACCCATGGGGATTTTTTTTTTAATGCTTTAAAAAATTGACACGATTACGATTACTTGGCTTTCCATATATCTATTTATTATATTTTTTCCCCATCTATCCTCCCCTGTGCCTCATCCCACCCCTAGCTTCAAGGACAGAGGTTGTAGAGAAGTCAGAGCAGGAGAATGGATTTCCTCTCTGTAGGATAAGCTTGGGCATTTCATTAATCAGCTCTAAACACTAAGCAGCTTGCAGCTGAAATACAAAAAAAAGTTATGGTGTCTGAGGAAGTAGTCTGGAGGCCACTATCCATCTGGTTATACCAGATATTTCACAATGAGTTAGAAAAAAAGTTTAAGACTGGGGCTGGGGAGACTCTGTCTGATTAAGCTTAAGCATTACTGAGAAAAGTACCAAACTCTGCTTGTATGAATATGGCTCTAAAAGCTTACTTGGTGGGGTTACTTCATGTTTTGCTTTGTTAAAACTTATTTTCATAGTCTCTTTCAAAGTAGTGGAAATGTGGCTAGAAGCTGCATCTCATATAATCATAATTTAGGCCTTTAGTTGGACTAGAAAAACTGAATGTTCCTTTCCTCCTGGAAACAGGAGAACCCTAAGTGTAGGGAAAGTATGAAGAAAAAACACTCAGAACAATCTACTTTGAAATCTAAACTTTTATAAAGTGATAATATTATTGTAATAGTGCTATATTTCATTTTATGATTTAATGGTGGTGAAAAAATAAGAGAAATATATGATAAACTTCTAGGTTTTTAGCAAAGTGCTCACACTTTAAACCTTCATATACTTAACTTTGAATATCTTTGAATCTAATCTTTGAATCTTTGAATATGAGAAGATTTCTTATTTAAAAATGAAAGAAAAAAGCACTTATGGAAAAGGAAGCTGATTAGCATTTTGCTTTAAATAGCTTTTTTTAAAAAAACAAAACACTTCATAAAACAGCACAGAACTACAGGCACAAACACGAAACATTCAATAGCGTTTAATGTGGTTTTGGAAAAGTATTATCAATGGACTACTTGTGTCAGAATCACTGCGAGGACTTGCTTAAAGGCAGATACTTGGGCTCCACTCCAAACTTTTTAAATTAAAAAGTAGGGTAGATAGGAGTGCCAGAGTCTGCATTTTTGACAAGTACCCTTACAAGACTCTTAAGAACACTAAGGTATGAAACCACTGCACCAGACAAAATTTCCTGTAGATAGACATGATGTGTCCATTTCTGTAACCTCAGTGCCTAAGTCGGTGCCTGGCCCAAAGTAAATGTTCAATAAATGTCTTCCTGAGCAACTCACATAGGGGAGATGGTCTTTCATCTCTTGGACCATGCTTGGACTTAATTATAGCTTAAGTCCAAGCATTTACTTAAGGAAAGTATTCATCTATGATCTATAGTTATCAGGGGAAAACAACTACAGAGAAAGAAGGAGAAAGGCAAAGAATGTGGGCCGGCCAGCTGGAACCACATTATAAATGTATTTGACATGCATATTTAACGTGTGATATAAATGCGTAAGCTCAATTAATGTGCTACAAATGTGTCAGCTCAACTAATTAGAACATGAGGCTTTTCTTCTCAGAAGCTCCATTTAAGAAATAGAAATGGATTAACATAGCCCCAGTATCTTGATTGGAAAAATAATGTAAAATATTTGCACCTTATGGATGAGTAGAATAATTTTCAATACAAAAAATAGCATGTTTAAAACTCCAGTGGAAAAATTCAGGAATGAAGGTGCCAAAGTAGAGGATTAGAGTGGATTTGGATAGATGTATAAAAGGGGCATGATAAGTATTCAATTAGCAGGCTATACGAACAGCTGGGCTAGATGGAGTTGGTGGTTGGGTTGGCAGTGATGAGAATGGGAAGTTAGACCAGCATTCAAAGATGTGTTAAAAAATAGGTCTGACTGACTAAAGGATGGAGATGAGGAATGATTATAAATAGTCTTTGAACTCTGCATGATGAGAAAAATCTGACTCTAATAAATTTATCCTCCAATCTAGAAAAGCAAATGTTTGCTTGTTTTTTTGTTTTTTGTTTTGTTTTGTGTTTTTTTTTTTGAGACAGAGTCTCACTTTGTTGCCCAAGCTAGAGTGCCGTGGCATCAGCCTAGCTCACAGCAACCTCAAACTCCTGGGCTCAAGCGATCCTTCTGCCTCAGCCTCCCAAGTAGCTGGGACTACGGGCATGTGCCACCATGCCCGACTAATTTTTTTTTTACATATATTTCTAGTTGGCCAATTAATTTCTTTCTATTTATAGTAGAGACGGGGTCTCGCTCTTGCTCAGGCTGGTCTCGAACTCCTGACCTTGAGCAATCCACCCGCCTCAGCCTCCCAGAGTGCTAGGATTACAGGCATGAGCCACCGCGCCCGGCCTGTTTGTTTGTTTTAATTGTTTACTAATGATAACGTAAGGCCTTTCCTATATATTTACCTATTGATCAATTTCCCCATGTAAGTACTTTATTTAACAGATGAAAATGAACAAAGCATGCCTCTGACATCACCAGAATTAAGTTTTCTGGTGATATATAACATGAATTATTAAAAAACAAAAATCAAATCCTGTCCATCCAATAATTTTCTAATGAAAGGGCCACATACTCAAAATTTGTTTTTCAAAATAATGAAATGATTGCTTTCCAAAAGGCCATCTGTAACTAAGTTGTTTGCTATCAGGAAGTAATTTCTTTCAGAAGTGTAGTCTTATATTAGGGATGTGAGTGTGTATATGTTAACCAATTTTCCAGGCTAGCCCATAAACATGCTTTCCGAGCCTTGAGTGCTAAGTCCAGAATCAGTCTGATGTTCGAGGGATCCTTCAGCCAGGGAGATCTTCCTGTATGTGTGTATTGGGGATACAGCACAAAGTGGTAGATCCAGTGGCACCCTTTACTGGAGAAGTTTTCAATCATGGAAAATGGTCATCTTGTAGACTGAAAAAAGAATCTGGAAATTTATAGAGCCTAATTTCTTGAAAAGATCCTACAAGGTAGAAATTGTGGAACATGAGGTTGGATGTTTTCATGTCTTCCTTGTACAGAACACTGGTGAACAAATGAGCCAAGATTTTGTTGATATTTTAAACAGAGAAAGTCTAAGAAAGAAAAAAAGAAGCTATCCCACAGTGGATAATTAGCAACTGCTGAGTAGATGGCGCACCTTTGACACAACTTACAATAATGACCAATGACACGTGGGCTCCCTTTTCCAAATAACATGGGGACCACTAGTATAAACATCAGAGACTGGAAGGAGAGGCCAGTGTAGCAAGAGATTTTAATTAAAATCAGAACCAATATCATTAGAAGATTATGCCCTATTTAAATATACAAATAAGCAAACTGTTTCTTTGGAAAATATGGTAGAAATAGAAATTGTGGGGTTTTACTTTCCTTTCCCATCAAGATGCTATTTGTCATCATTCCACAGTTATATTACATTAGCGAAAATGTGCTTTGGTTCACCCTTCAGGTGCTTCTTTCGCCACCCCTTATCCTGCATCGTTAAATTTCATTTCAGTGATACCATCGCTTAAATTTTGATCTGTGCAACAACAATGGTGTGGAACTTCTTTACCATATGACTATGTGGAAGCCATGGTTCCTTTCTCTGCACTATTAGGATGACTTGCCTAGGCCACATTTTACAATTTTGGTGCAATGTATTGGGATCTATAAATGTAGGCTTAAGCTTAAAATTGAGACAAGCTAAATAAAACTGGATCAAAATCAAAATTATTTGGGAGATTCCTATCAGGTCCTTTTAAGTCCTAATTAACATTCTGTTAACATAATTAACAAAAATGTATTCGGATAGGTTTTTAGTGTGTATTATTTTTTATTTTTCTAAATCATTTAAATCTTGCAAAGTCAATTTAGACAATTGACTGAAACCCCATTTTTATATTATCTGTCTTCCTTACTCTAAATTCATTACTAAAGTTTGTACATTCATAGAGTAAGTTTGAGATTAGTTTTAAATTCATGTACCAATGCTTATTAATTAATTACAATTAAAATGTCATCTCATTATTTACAGATTTACACTTAATATTTCATCATCGATCATTATTGAACATTCCTTGAAATCACTGTCATGTAGAAACTGGACTTCAAGACTGTTACTGGGTTTTGTTAATATTTATTGAGTTCCTACTATGCCTAAGACATATGGTTAACAGATAAAATACAGAATCCCTAGTTAAATTTGAATTTCAGATAAACAATGAATAATTTTTTAGTTTAAGTACATTCATATTTGAGAAATACATATATTAATTTCTAAGTATACTTAGTACTTAGTACATTCAAATATGAATGTACTTACACTAAAAAATTATTCATTGTTTACCTAAAATTTCAATTAACTGGGTGTCAAATGTTTTTATTTGCCAAATCTGACAACCCTTTTAAGACATTATCTCATTTTAGACTAATAATAACGTGACAAAATAGGTACAATGATACCCTCGTTTTATAAATAAATCATCTGATGATAGCAGACTCCCTCAGCTAGTGAGCAAGGGAGAGGGGATTCAAACTTAGCCTCCAAAACCACAATGCTTAACCCAGGCCATGTGTTTCAAATAACTTCCCCCAAAGACAAACACAGTTGCTAGGGCCGACCACAGATCTCCTGAGTTAGAATCTTTGGTGGAGGAGCCCAGGCATCTGTATGTTTGGAAAGAGCTACAGGTAATTCTCAAGTGCAGTTAGGGTCAAGAAGCTGTCTCCTACTGCTCCTACATGTTTTCACATGAAGTGTTATTGAGTCAATGTTGCAGTTGAGAAATTAATTTTTTGAACATAAAAGCAGAATTTTATATTTATCTGTTAAACTGTTAGATTTGATCTGCTTTGAAAGTTATTTCCAAATCTTAATTCTGGCATACAAATTCTGTTCTTATTTTTGTGGTGGACAAAATATTGATTTAATTTACAAAGTCATTTTTGAGGATTTCCATTTCTATAGGATAATGGTTTTTAGCTTCTTTTAGGGTCACATAGATTTCTGAGAATTTGATGTAAGCTATGGATTCTCTTTCCAAGGGAAAAAAAAGCACATACTATATTAACATATTGTTAAGTATTGTTCATTATTCTAATTAATTTCTTTAAACTGTAAAAAATAAAGCCAGTTGCTTTTTCCATTGCAAAAGTAATTTTAGGAGAAATAAATACTCCCATGCCCTTCTGGTGAGAGTATAAAATTTACCATCTTAACCTTCTTTTTTTTTTTTTTTTTTTTTTTTTATAAAGGGTCTCACTCTGTCCCCAGGGCTGGAGTGCAGTTGCATGATCATAGCTCACTGTAACCTCAAACTCCTCGGCTCAAGTGATCCTCCTGCCTCAGCCTGCAGAGCAGCAGAGACTACAGGCGCATGCTACCATGCCCAGCTCCTCTTCCTTCCTTCCTTCCTTTCTTTTTTTTTGTTTTTTTTAGAGACAGAGTCTTGCTTTGTTGCCCAAGCTGATCTTGAACTCCCGGCCTCAAGTGATCCTCCCACCTCAGCTTCTCAAAGTGCTGAGATTACAGGTGTGAGCCACCATGCCCAGCTCCATCTTTATCATTTTTACTGGTATACTAAATGTATAGTTAACCACACTGAATGTATAGTTCACTAGTGTTAAGTATGTTTGCATTTTGTGTAACCAACCTCCAGAATTCTTTTCATCTTGCAAAACTAAAACTCTATACCCATTAAACAACAACTCTCCAACTCACCTACCCACAGCCCCTGGCAACCACCATTCTATTTTTTGTTTGTATGAATTTGACTACTCTAGGCAACTGCTGTAAGTGAAATCATACAGTGTATGTCTTTTTGTGACTGGCTTATACAACTTACCACAACGTCTTCTAGGTTTATCCACGCTGCAGCATGTGTCAGAATTTTCTTCCTTTTTAAAGATGAATGATATTCCATTGTATGTATAAAGCACATTTTCTTTATCTATCCATCTGTTGATGGACACTTGGGTTGCTTCCACCTTTTGACTACTGTGAATAATGCTGCTAGAAGCATGAGCATTGAGAGTGTAAATATATACAGAACTTCTTGGAGGAAATTTGGCAGTGTCAATAAAATTACTACAGGTTGGTGATAAGATACATAAGAATTATAAAAGAGGATGATAAAATTATCGTTAAATGAAGGCTTAAACAGCTAAATTGGCAGCTAAATTGGTATTTTGTAGAGAAAACAAATTAAAATCTCATGTATTAGATCAGAATATAGAGGGATTTAGAGTTAAATTAGATGATTTCTCTGTTATACATGGAAAAATCAACATGAACTCAAGATTTTTAAGAGAAATACCTTTTCCAGTTCTACCACCAAACTGACCTAGCAGTGCTATCATCCTGGCCACACTGGAATTGAATTGGAACAATCTAATTTGGAACCCTCGCGTGAGCCCAGATTTGGGTCTTTAGTTCTAGTAGCTGTTAAAAGTAGCTAATGCTATGTCCTATATGATAGGGAGAAAAATAGATTGGCTAAAATATCTTAATGTTTTCAGAAAGCAAGGATATTTTTTAAATTTCAGGGTAATGTTAAAAGGACAAAGGAGCCAGCTTAGAGGTAGGCCTGGTTGACTTGTGTCATTTGAGCACCTCCCCCAACAAAAAGATAATTATGTCTAATTGAAATGAGTCCATCTATGGAAATCCATGAGTCTGTAATGATACTTCAAAAAGGAAAAATCTACATATACTGTATAAAAAGGAAATTATGATGCTAAATAACAATGAACAATAGAATATGCTTAATTTTTAAAATGTATTTTTAATGTAGAAATGTTGACATCATGGGTGTTCTATGTATTTTCTATTAAATATATGACAGTTAATAAATTATAGATACAAATTTATTGATTCTAAGACAACTCTTTTACATTTTAACATCTCTGAAATTGAAATGCTTATTTCTACAGTGGATGGCTTTTTAATTGCTGTTAGTGGAGAGCTGCATGTTTGTACTTGGTAACAGCTGTGCATAATCTCAGCACTTAAACTGAGTAATGTGCATTGTTGGTATTTTACAGGTTGAATTTAGCCACTATTTGAAATGTCTTTAATAAAAGGGTTTCTTCTGTAATTTGGTATCGTATACACAGAAAGGCCACAAAACAGAGCAGTGGGATGTGCGTTTGCTATTAGTGAAGCAAATCTTCATCTTCAGAGGAATGTAAACATATTTTTTGTATTGTCTTCCAATGCAAGCAGATGCTTTATGGGATCTGAGAAAGGAAGATACCCCCAGTAAATGAAGCTATGTTATATTTTGTTACTGAAATACATGCAAAAAGATTCTTACATGTCAAGAAATACAACTGAAGGCAGGAAAAATTGCCAAATCTCTCATAATAGATAAAAGAAATTTCGGAGTGATGAGAGGCTAGTTTAACTGATTTCTAAGTTGAGCAAGACTATCATTAACACACTGGGTCATAGTTTAGTTTTTTCCTTTCTTAGAGGTATGTAAAATAATGAAGCAACTGACAATCAATAGCATCTTATATTTGATAAAATATGGCATGCATTTTTCTCTATCTGATGAAGGAAAAAAAAAGGGAAAGCCATGGAACTGTGAAATAGCCAAATTGTAGCGAAAAAAAGTAGGAACTCTACCAAGCATAGGAAGAATGAGGGAGGGGGTGGAAAGATGATAGATTAGCCAAATGTTCTAAAGAGAGAGGTTGGCAGTACAATCTCTATCCCTTGTCTCCATGGAGACAAAACCTTTAAAAGGCCTATTAATTCTAGGGCCTAATAAGGTTTATACAGGTTCCAATAGTGCTAGAAGAGTAGGTCAATATTTAATGGGGACATGATACTGGTTTATGTACTGCCAACCAAGCAAACCAAGAGTACATCATTTCAGGAAAAGAGACCAGCTTGCAAGAAACTAAAATCTATGTAAAAGTGTGAACATGAAAAGTCCCCTAGACATGAGGGAAACCTAACTATAAAAAGGGGCCTAACTCATCAAAGAAGATATACAGATGGCAAATAAGCATATGAAAAGATGTGCAACATCATATGTCATTAGGGAATTGCAAATTCAAACACAATGAGATACTACCCCATTCCTATTAGAATGGCCAACATCCAACACGCTGACAGCACCGAATGCTGGCAAAGATGTGGAGCAACAGGAACTCTCATTCATTGCTGGTGGGAATGTAAAATGGTACAACCACTTTGAAAGACATTTTGGCAGTTTCTTACAAAATTAAACATACTCTTACCATACGGTCCAGCAATCATACTGCTTGGTATTTATCCAAATGAATTGAAAACTATATCCACACAAAAACCTGCACCTGGATGTTTATAGAAACTTTATTCATAATTGCCAAAACTTGGAAACAACCAAGATGTCCTTCAGTAGCTGAATGGATAAATAAACTCCAGGACACCCTACAAGGGAATATTATTCAGAACTAAAAGGAAATGAGCTATCAAGCCATGAAAAGACATGGAGGAAACTTAAATACATATCACTAAGTGAAAGAAGCCAAACTGAAAAAGCTATACACTGTATGATTCCACTATATGACATTCTGGAAAAGTCAAAACTACGGAGACAGTAAAAAGATCAGTGAGGGCGCTAGGCTGGAAGGAGGGGTGAATAGGCAGAGCACAATATGTTTTTAGGGCAGTGAAACTACTCTGTATGATACTATAATGGTGGATACATGTCACTATAAATTTGTCCAAACCCAAAATTTGTCTTATTTGCACAAGAAAACATTGGAAGGATACACAAGGAACTTATAAAAGGAGTTACCCCAAGAGTGGAACTTAATGTAAACTATGGACTTTGGGTGATCATGATGTGTCAATGTAACACACTTATTGTAACAAATGTATTAATTAATAATTTATTATTTACTATTATTTGACATTTATATTACATTTATAATTTATATTAATATTGATTTAATATTTAATTTATTTAACTTTAAATATATAATTAACAAATAATATTATTTGATAATATTAATTAATGAACATTAATAATAGGGGAGGCTGTGCATGTGTGGGGACAGGAGGATATGGAAACTCTCTGTACTTTCCACTCAATTTTCCTGTGGACCTAAAACTGCTCTAAAAATAAAATCTTTTTGAAAAAGAGTAGAGGAGAACTAGACTGATGACTCATGATTTAGGTTTGAATCACCTTCAAGGACACAAGTACAACTCTTTTTTTTTTTTCTTTTTACTTTTGGCTCTGCCAAAATAATTGTAATCCTTGGAAAGTATAGAAATGATTATATTAGGAAGTATAGAAAGTATAGTATTATTGCAACCCTAGGAAGGTATAAGAAAAAGTGTACAGATTTTTTAAAAAATGAACTCATAGTGTTGCTCTTTTTAAATAGTAAGTATAGTTTTATTATCACTGCTGTTTAATGCATTTGAAGTATTCTAAATAACCCTTCATATTAAATTTGTAATTAAATTTTAAATCATTGAAGGGACTTTAAGTTTAGAATCAATGTTTAAATGCTTAAGGAAACTGATTTTCTGAGTTTTGTTTATTAGCTATATAAATTTAGAGCATTGATTACATTACAAGGGCCAGGCATGGTACCTCATGCCTGTAATCACAGCACTTAGGGAGGCTGAGGCAGAAGGATCACTTGAGGCCAGGAGTTTGAGACCAGACCAGGCAACATAGCAAGACCCCATCTCTACAAAAATAAAAAATTAGCAGGGATGGTGGGAGGGGTCTGTAGTCCCAGCTACTCAGGCAGCTGAGGTGAAGGATCAATTTGAGCCCAGGAGTTTGAGGTTATAGTGAGCTATGATGATGCCACTGTACTCTAGCCTGGCATGGGTAACAGAGCAAGACCCAGTCTCAAAAAAAAAAAAAAAAAAAAGAGGCATTCGATATTGATAACTATCACAAAGTTTACAAGTCGTTCTATTGGGAAGCAGTGAAAAACTGGTCACTGTTCACTGCACGTAGAACTGCAAAATGGTGCAAACCCTATGCAGGGCATTTTTTTTTTTTTTGAGACAGTGTCCCACTCTGTCACCCAGGCTGATGTGCTATGGCTTGAGCATAGTTTACTGCAGCCTCCAACTCCTAGACTCAAGGAATCCTCCTGCCTCAGCTTCCTGAGTAGCTGGTACCACAAACACTCACCACCTGGCTGTGCTAACTTTTTTATTTTTTGTAGAGATGAGGTCTTGCTATGTTGCCCAGGCTGGCCTCAAACTCCTGGCCTCAAACAATCCTCCCACCTCAACCTCTCAAAGTGTTTGGGATTATAGGTGTGAGCCACCATGCCCAGAATATCTATTGAAATTTTAAATGCAATTCCATTCTTAGGAATTTTTCTTAGCAATGTACTTGTGGGAGATGACATGTATGAGTTTATGCTTTGCCTCTGTTTGTAACAGAAAAACACTGGAAAGAACCTTGTATAGAAGACTCTAGTTAAAAAAAACTATGGTTCAGGCTGGGCGCGGTGGCTCACACCTGTAATCCTAGCACTCTGGGAGGCCGAGGCAGGAGGATTGCTCAAGGTCAGGAGTTCGAAACCAGCCTGAGCAAGAGCGAGACCTCGTCTCTACTATAAATAGAAAGAAATTAATTGGTCAACTAAAAATATATAGAAAATATTAGCTGGGCATGGTGACGCATGCCTGTAGTCCCAGCTACTCGGGAGGCTGAGGCAGTAGGATCACTTGAGCCCAGGAGTTTGAGGTTGCTGTGAGCCAGGCTGATGCCACGGCACTCACTCTAGCCCGGGCAACAGAGTGAGACTCTGTCTCAAAAAGAAAAAAAAAAAAAATTATAATAGCAAGCACATTCTATGTGCCAAGCCCTGTTCTATATACTTTATGTAAATTAACGTGTTTAATTCCCAAAACAATCACACAGGGCTTGTCAGCATTCGAACCAGGATAGAAGCCTAGGTACACTG
>CAUYRT010096523.1:0-37156 GCA_963574885.1 Lepilemur ruficaudatus
AAAATAGAAATTAATTGGCCAACTAAAAACATATAGAAAATGTTAGCCAGGCATGGTGGCGCATGCCTGTAGTCCCAGCTACTCAGGAGGCTGAGGCAGAAGGATTGCTTGAGCCCAGGAGTTTGAGGTTGCTGTGAGCTAAGTTGATGCCACGGCACTCTACACTCTAGCCAGGGCAACAAAGTGAGACTCTGTCTCAAAAAAAAAAAAAAAAAAAAAGATGTAACATATAATCCATAGTAGAATAGCTACTAAAAGAAGATGTTAATATAACTAGAATATCTATGGCTTATCAATTAGGTAAGTACATATAAAATCTCTCTTTAAAAATTCTTATGCTGATTATATAAACTTTAATTATTATAGAAGTATTATAGTTTCAGTTTTAAGATAATTTTTAACAATCAGGCAATGTTCAACATAATTGATAATATATTATTGTTCTTTGAATAACTTCTACAGCCCTTTCAAGTACCAGAATTTTACTATTTCCCTTCTTTCTATTAACTATAGGAGATTAAAAAAAAAAAATAGGAAGCACTATGTCAGAGAAGACAGCCTGAACTACAGCACATAAGATGAGATGACAGTTTCTGTTATTTAGAACCATCTACCTCCCCAGTGTACTGTTTTTATAGATCCAGGCAGGCCTCTTACAACCACAATTTTTGGCTATGGAGTTGAAATCTCTACAGGTGAAGCCACAGTTCCTGAGAATAAAGTGGCACTTTTAGCCAAAATGCTTTCTCAAGAAAATACGGTCTTAACCTATCTCTCAATTAAGCTACCATGTTTCTTCATATAAAAAAAATATATAAATTAAAAAAGGGGGACTGCTGTCCAATACATAAAACAACAGAGATATTATGACCAGGCCAGGCAAGTATAAGGCCGGAGAGGGAAGTAGGTTGGGAGCTAATTCCGGACAGGGCATCATATATCATCCTTTAATGCTAACTTCAGTGAAATCAAAAGGGACTGACTTCTTTTTTAAGAGTATGGTGGATTAGATAACCTAAATAATATCCTATTTCAGGACATCCAGAAATGATGAAAAGTAAAGCCCACATTCTTTTAAATACTACCTAGCTGAACTCACAAGAAAATTTGAGAAATACCCAGGGAGCTTCAACAAGGATGGAACGGAAAACCACAGTGGTGGCACAGGCGCTGGTACTACAGAGTTCCTAGTAGGCCTTTTCCATGTGGGGAAGGAAGATAAACGCTTTGGACTCTTGCAGAATGAGGAGCTGGAATTGATTCTATTACCTAAATCCAGAACTCTCAAAAAACTATAGTATCAGTCGAATGTATAAACTTGGAAAATAAAACTCAATAGCATAGAGAGAAACCAGATTTTCTTTCTTGGCCTTAGCTATGAGATGGTTTAAAAAAATAAAGTTTTTAAAGTTTAATTGTGTCACATCTGAATTTGCAACACAAATTTAGCAACACCTTCATGGTCCAAGAAGTTACAGCTTAAGAAATTAGCAAAAATAATAAAGAACATTGTTTTAGGTAAGTGACACCACAGAGGTACCTGGAAGAAACAAATGCAAAATCTTTCTGAAGGAAAAGGAGTTCAATCCAGGCTGCAAAAGATTTCCATAGACAAAGTTTTCCTAAAATAGTTTTTATATTCTAAAATTACAAATAGACTAGGAAACAAGTTACCATGACTGAGACCCAGGCATGACAAATAGCGTTATTTTATATAACTAAATTTTATTCTCTGTAGTAATAACTATGTGTATTAAAAATAGAGGATTGCAACTAAAAGCTTAGAAATAGAATGCACAGATTTCAGAGCAACAGCTGGAAAATAATTGAATTTTAAAAATCTTTACCACCCCCAAAGAAGGCAGGTACAATAGCACAGTAAAATTTGGGAAGTAGAAACTTCAAAGATTATAGAAATAAGCATGAACATCTTAATATATGTTATAGATGCAAAAGCATTAAGTCACTAGTCAAATATAAAGTTGTCAAATTGGATCTGGAAGCAAAATGAATGTATGCTATTTATAAGAGGCATAACAAAAATACAAGGACACAGAAATATTCAAATTAAAAGAAGACTAGGCAATTATCACCTGAAAGCAATATGTAGCAATATACTTGTAAGACAAAATTTTATTTAAGGCAAAAAGCAATATTGATGAAAAAAGTGATCCCTACATAAGATAAAATGAAAGAAACAAAAATGTGCAGTTTGTTATGGGATTAAATATAATAAGAGCAATGGAAAAGGGATAGGATAACTGTCCTTATAGTTATTTCTTCTTTTATACTTATGATGCAACTTGCCAATTTTATTTTTTGATACATAAACATAAAATTTCTAAACTAAAATACTCCAAATAATATGGTCTTATACAGACTTATAGGGCTTATTTATAATTCCTGTTCATAAAAAGAAATTTTAACACATTTCTCTCAGAAATTGATAGATCAAACAGAAAAATTAATAAGGGCAGAGCATGCATGCCATAAAACTAATTATTTTTAGCTAAGGGACAATATGGAGAATATATAACCTTTATAAACATATGTGGACCAGGTATAAAGTTTTCCATGTATTTGGTAGTCTGTGTAGAACACATCAACAACTTTTCAAGAATTTATATCACGAAGACATTAATCTTTCAGTATAATGAAATCAAATTAGAAATCTATTTAAAATTATACATATATAACATATATACTGCAGCTATAGCAGTATTTAGATGTTATAGCCATAAATTCTTGTATTTGAAAAAACACAACTAATTAAAGAGTTAGGAAAAGGGCTACAGAAGAAACAGAAAGAAAATGAAGACAGGAAATAATAAACAGGAAAAATTAATGGACAGAAAACAGAGGTATAATAGAGTGCATTCACAATGCTGCAAATGGTTTATTAAAAATTGTGACAAAATAAAAAAACCTTAGGTGAAATTATTAAGCAAAACTGCGGAGGGAAATACTTTAGGGAAAATGTGGATGTAATTATAAATAAATGCAAAAGATCTTAAAAAGAAAGAAAATAATACAAATAAAAAGTTTATGCCACCAAACATGAAAATTTACACATTATGAACAATTTCCCAGGAAACTATAACTTCACTAATCAGATCCAAGAAGAAACAGAAAATGTGGACAAGTTTATACATTTTAATAATAAAATTGCTTCTCTAAGATCAACCAAAAAGCCACTAGACCCAGATAATTTTAGAATCAAGTTCTAAAAATGATTTAAGATAAAGCATTTTAAAATAGAAATTGTTTTAGAAAAGGTCAAAGAAGACATGTTTTTAATTAATTTTATATAGCCAGTATCAGAAAATTATAATTGAACAAGGATATCACGAGAAAGGAGAATTCCAGGCTGTTCTTACTCTCAAACGTGCTTACAAATATTATAATTAAATATTAGCAAACATGTCTAGTTATTTTCTAAAAAGTTCCACCAAGACTAAGTTGAATTTACTCTAAGAATGCAAGAATCATTTTATACTAAAAATTGATTCCTATAATTCACTATAATAATAAAATAATTACTAAAATTTTTAAAATTCCCTAAAATCATCTTTAGGATACTAAAGGAGAACTCAATCATGTGAAAAGCATCCGAGTGAAAAAAGAGGGAGAATACTGATTTTAAGAAAGAATAAAATAAAACAAAAGTTCACCAAGAAGATATAACATTTAAAACCCTTTATGATTGATAATATCATTTTATGTCATATACAGTGAAAGTGATAAAAGAATAATGAAAAACTGATGGATTGATAATCACAAGGTGAAAGTTCAAGTCAACTCTCTTGAAAGTCAGATTCAAAATATAAGAGGAAACATAGAATATTCTAAATATAGAAAATTTAAACCAAAATGTTAACTATCTTGATTATTGACAAATACATACGCAGATCTGAAATAAGCAGAGAATACACACTCTTAAAATATGATACCATATGGGCTATTATCAGTATTTGTAATTAATAAAATTAAGATGACTAATGAAATAAACTTTAAAATATAATTAAGGATAGAGAAATACACAAATTACATAGATACAAAAGATTAAAATGTTTGACTACTATTTCATCCATATAGCCTATTATAATTATTGCTGGCAACACCATCCAAACTGCATCTGACACTCATGTATCCCAACACTCCCTTGTTACCAGACAATTCAATCCCATTTCAGCACCTTCCAATACCATCACTGGCCTACCAAAGAAAGCCACCACTGAAGATTTTAAGAATGCTGGTGTCTTTTTCACTAATGTCTTTCTTAATGCCTGGGTGAAAAGAAAACCTTCTCTGTGGATGTGATTGGGGGTTGGCTAAGAAGAGTACGCAAAACATATCCATTTCAATATTTCCATCTCCTTGAGTTTTCAAACTTCTTTCTCTATGGCATATCAGGAAAATTCAAGCATTTCAACCACAGAGCTGTAAGCCAACTTTGGCTTCAGGCTTGAATTTGCTAACTTAGCAGACTTTTAATGTCACTTTTATTTGTTCAACCCAACACATTCAATTTTAATCATGAATGAAAGCACCCGTATCTATAAAGTTCGACATTATCAAATTTATATTTCATTCTTTTTGTTCTACACCCTTAGAATCTATTTCCATTCATGATGTCCAGGCTTTTACTGATACACATAGGTGACTTCATCCTCTATGAGTTATTTCTGTTTGGAAAAATTCCTTTTTTTTGTTGTGGGTTGACATCTAACTCTCATTAAGAACTTAGGGACCTTAAGGTATAGTGGTGGGGTGGTTGCTTGTGAGTCAATATCCCCAGGTTAAATCTTTTATTATTTTATAATGAAGAGGAAAGCTCTTAATGGTTGGGAAAGGGAAGAAAAGAGGGAGGTCCACCTTTTGTGGCAAGGGGAATCCAAAGGGATTTAAGAGTTTAAAGTTGTCGGCCTGTGTCTCCTTTTTGCCAGCTAGGCATGGATCTCTGCATTTCAATGACAGGAGATGGAGACTCAAAGCTGCCATCAAGTCTATTTGTTCATACACACTCTCATTTGGATGTACACAGCTTTCAGTTTCTCCTTTTCCTTATCTCACATGTCTGGGATCATGGGAGGAAGTGAGCTGTAACCATTATCATATAGTCACTCTTGTCTCCATAATGGCTAACTGCCAAATATACCAAATCCGCTAATGCCCTCCTCTCTTTGCACTCCAACCCATGCCATGTCTGGCAGTCGTTTGAGCAAACATGTTGAGACTGCATTAGAGGAAAGAGTAGTACTAGAACCTGGAGTGAGGAAGAGCTATGGGCTGGGGGGCTGCATGACGGTAGAGTTGACCTTCAGTTGAAGGAGACAGCCAGCCAGCCCAAACCAGCAAAGAGGGAAAGGGGAAAGAAATACTCTGAACACACTCATCTTCCTCTCTCTGATTTTTTTCCCTGTTGTTCCCCATTGGCTAAACCCAAATAGAAGCCAGAGAGCAAAGAGTCCTTTGACATACATTCCCAACAAATCAACCTTCCGAGGAAAGTAGATAGTGGTCCTGGAGGGCCAAAGAGAAAATGTCTTGCACACTCTGCAAGAAGATCATAAATGTTCAAATCCCCAGTGATTGATTCACAAGTCATTTTATTCAATGATATGTTCTATCAAGTCTTTCTTAATTTGGAGATTTTGGTGTTCTACTCGATTGGGAGCCAATTAGTTCATGTATGAAGATACAACCAAATAATGTCATTAAAATCAAACATTTTTTGAGAATAATATGAATAACTTTAGGCAGCCTTATTCCCATGACTGTGGTGAAACATATTAGCACTCCATATGAAGAAGACTCAAGGATAATTCTTGTAATTTCTAAGTAGAGATGTAACTTTTTCCTTCTCACATTTAGTATTTAAAGCATATGAGTCTCCTTAAAAAAATAAAAAATAAGAAAATCTTAATGGCATCTGGGAAGTTAAAAAAATAAAGCATATGGGTCTCACTTTAACCAACAACGGAAAATTTCTGCATTATAATTCATCTTTAAGAATTTCAGTACTAATTGACTGAAATCTAAAAACTGCCAAGGATTGGCTCAAGACTTGCAAAATTTCAAAGAGAAAGGAGTTCAACAGATGTATTAGCTATCTGTTCTTCTTATGTCTGTAAATTCCATCTCAGTACTAAAATATAGCACTAGAAATCAAATAAATAAACACATTTTCTCAAATTATATATATTTCCATTAAGCTATTATTTAAAAACATTCATTTTCACACTGATAATTATATTCTAACATTTATAGAATACATATGTGTTTGGGACACGTCAAAGACGTTTTTTTTTCGCATGCATTGATTTAATACTGACAAAAATTTTTTATATAACTACATATTTGAATAGCATTTTGGCATATTTTAGAAAATTAAAAGTGAAGATACTGTCTTCAGTGTTGACCATTATAAAGCACACAAAACATATGGTAAATTTTCTGCTTTAGTAAAATTCTATTAAAATTTTCTTTTCTTCTTAGGCTAGTGTGTGTGTGTGTGTGTGTGTGTGTGTGTGTGTTTATGTGCATTTGCATGCACGTATTTCAGAACATAAATGTATAGCTTATATCAAGTTTAGAATTAAATTCAGAGTAAAATAAACACACTTCATGTACCTGACAGTATCTACTTTCTCTGCTTACTTAACATGATTGTTATTTTATTTTATATCTTGAATAGCTATATTTTGCATTAAGTTCAATCTTACAGGAAGCTTTATTTCATTACTTTTGAAATATATAGCATATTCATTTTTTTTTTTTCAGACAGCGTTTTACTCTGTTGCCTGGGCTAGGGTTAGAATGCCATGGTGTCAGCCTAGTTCACAGCAACCTCAAACTCCTGGGCTCAAGCAATCTTCCTGCCTCAGCCTCCTGAGTAGCTGGGGCTACAGGTGTGCACCACCACACCAGGCTAATTTTTTCTATTTTTAGTGGCCCAGATAATTTTTTCTATTTTTAGTAGAGGCAGGGTCTTGCGCTTGCTCAGGCTGGTCTCGAGCTCCTGAGCTCAAGCAATCCTCCTGCCTTGGCCTCCCAGAGTGCTAGGATTACAGGCATGCGCCACCACACCAGGCCATATATTCTTAATAAATAAGATAAAATTAATCTCAATTTTTTATTAATCTCAATAGCTTGCTAATATTCCCAGAAGGAACTCTGGCTTTAGTTGTTAAATATAAGGAGACATAGTTTTGCTTCCATCCACAGGAATGGATCATTAAAAGCAATTTCAGGCATATTAAAAAAACATAATTATTTCACATAGTTAGACACTGGATTATTACATTAATACACATCCTCATGAATATTAAATAAGATCTTAAAGCATTTATATATATATTCATTGTTCCTCATCTTATAATTCCAAGTACAAAAATAGCTACATGCGTTTAGTAAGAGCAACTCTTTTTGATAGAAATATATATGACTACGTAAACATACATCTTTGCCCTTTATATTATGGAAAAGCCTTGCTGAAATGACAGATAAATCCATAGTAGATATCTATAGCTATTTAGAAAAAGGTTAAGGGATCGTATAATTTTTAGAATACATTTTGGTTATAAAAAATAATGAGGGGCAACATGTTCTCTTTTGGTGTTAATATCTAGACAAGTACTACTATTATTTAATATTTTGATGAAATTCTTGTTCATTAAAGTAACCTTTTTGTAACCTCGACTTCTGGGGACTCCACTAGCCAACTGACAGATGCTTCCCTGGTTCTTCATTGTTCTTAATGGGCAGTAAAATCTGCTTTGCTGGTATTTATCCATTTTCCCCATCAGAGCTTCTTTTCACCCTTCCCCACCCTTCTCTCTATCTGTGGTATTTGCTCTATTTTGACTACCTCAACAGACCTCTTTGCGAGGCCCAGGAGATTAGAGGTATAAAGGAATTTAAAGTCAGGAAATAGATCCTCCTGTCTACTGCCAGGCATAGATATTTCCATTGGACTGCATTCCTTGAGGTTAGTCTTGGCTTCTCTAAAGGTGAGCCTCTCTACAAGATTCTCTCCTTCCAGGTTCTGATAGCTATTTTCTCCCTTACCTTTTCACATCTATGAGTAGAAAGAGTTTTCTATCCCTTACTGTGGGTGTTGCACCATTCTGTATGGATTCTCAAAACTGTCCACACATTCATACATATTGTCTCCGTCAAACTATCCTTATATGAGTGTGCCATATCTTTCTTCCAGGAATTTTTACTAATATAAGTGGCTCAGCATCTTTGCCTTCCATGGGTGCCTGGGTTTTATCCCTTAATGCACTGACCATGTCATATTGGGTACGTTTGCTTGCCTGATCCACTCTGATACAGTGATCTCACTGGCACATCTTATTGTTTGAACTTTTCACTGGCAAAGCTGTTTTATCTCAGTCAGCGTTGGCTGTCATCAAATAGCAGCCTATAATGAAGCAGATAATTGGGTAAGGCACTGTCATTTATTGTCAATGGTCTCAGGCAAGGAAATCTTAGTTAAAGAGTCATCACTTCTCTTATGACGGTCTGCCTGTGTTCAAAGCCATGCTGTTCTCAACTCTGCTCATCTTTTTATCATTTAGAGCGTGCTATTATAACATGCATGCAGATAGGAAGGGAACAAGGAGAATTGGCATTATGCAAATCTAATCTGTATTTAAAGGATATCACGTCAGGGTTATTATTCTAAATATATTGTCCTGATGCTTTCAGGAGATTGATCGTTTTTATATAGGTCATACGTTAAAATATATAGTGTCCATTCCTTTCATATGGCCCTTGTAAGAAAAAAAAATGATAATGTTTGCAAAATCTTTCACCAAGTCTCTCCTTGAGCATTGAATGAAAGATTACAAGCAATATTAATGTGAAAATTCCTCACTTAACCTCCTAGAGAATTGTGTCATACTCCTATTTTTGTTTGGGAGTTGACTCATTCAAAAATTTCTTACCCTTTCAAAGAGGGGATATCTCACCATATCTCTTTCAGTCTAATTTAACAATTTTCTCTACATCAGGAAAATAGCATTCCCAACCCCTGACAACATCCACTGGGTCTTTGATTAGTGACTGAGCTTGTGACTCAAACCTAGCATCACTGCATGTATATTCTACAAGAACCTGGGGTGGTTTTTCAGCCTGAAATTGGTGTCACATCCCTCAACCCTTGGAGTAGTGTTCATCCCCTTCCAGCTCTGTTTTTGGCCCCCAACCCCTGAGGAGAGGATCATCAGGTATAGGCCTTGTCATGTCTCTACTATAAGAAACTAATTTTCTGAAGAAACCTGTTTCCAGGTCTAGGGCAGGGGATGTGTAAGATAAGCCTGACATCTCATTAGACTTGAAACTGAAAAAGTGCTCAAAGAATGATGGATACATGAAAAGAGGGACACAGGAACAGAATCAGGTGGCTTCTACCATCTGAATCTGGGACAATTTGAGCATCAAAATATGCAGTGATAGCAATGGATTATAACCAACTGGATAAAATAGGAATTCACTAGCCTGTACTGATACACGTAAATAAAGAAGAACTGTAAGTCCTTTCTTGTAACAGAATGCCAAACATCAAATGGGGAAGAATTAAGAAGTTAGGAAAATCACTGTTTAACAAACATACGGTCACAATTGATTAGGTAAGAATCTCAATGGGTAAATAAAACTAGTAGTCAAAGTTTAATAAGGTATAGGATATCTACACAGTCTTAAAGTACCTTTTTCCAAAATGCTTATTAATTAAAAATGGAAAAATAGAAAACAAGTAACTTCACACTGGAGAAATTACCTTTACCAAGTGATCAAAGTAAATACCACTAATAATAGGGCAAATAAAAAATATTTATATACCTATACATAATTATGCATAATATATAAGGTTTGTATAATTTTTAATATATTTTATTTTTTGTTCCAAAGGGTATTATTTGGGCAAATGTAAGATCCGTAGAATAGCTAATAGTGTTTATCAACAATAATTTTTTAAGTAAAAGAATGTACTTTTTCATAATAAATACATAGTGAAATATTTAGGAGTAAATGGCATCATGTATGCATGGCTTAGTAAAATAACAATGTTTACAAATATGCAGATGAATGATAAAGCAACTATATCGAAATATTTACAATTGGGGAATATGAATGAATGGCTTATGGGAGCTCTTTGTATAATTTTTAACTTTTGTATTAGCTCAAAAGTATATATGTAAAAATATTGAAATACACTGTATTAGTCTGCCAGGAGTGTCATAACAAAATACCACAGTTTGGTGACTTAAACTACAGGAATACATTTTCTTACAATTATGGAGTCTAGAAATCCAACATCAAGGTGTTGGCAGGATTGGTGTCTTTTGAAGCCTCTCTCTTTGGCTTGTAAATGATTATTTTCTCCCTATGTCTTCTTCACATGATCTTTGTGTGTGTTGGTGTCCTAACCTCTTCTTATAAGAACACTAGTCATATTGGACGAGGTCCTACCCTAATGAGGTCATTTCAACTTGCTTACCACTTTAAAGACCCTGTCTTTGAATACAGTTGCATTCTTAGTTACTGGATGTTACTACTTCAAAATATGAGCTTTGTGAGTAAACAATGCAGCCCATAACACATGTAAGCCTTCAAATTACTTAATAATATTCCATGTCAATTGACATGAAAATTTCCTCGTTGGAATCAATTTCTTATGTAATTTTTAAAAACTGCGCTATAAAAGGCATTTATTTTTATCATTAATTGAACTAAATTATTAATTTGTATTTTAGGTTTATTTGCATTATTGATTTGAACGAAATTATTGAAATACTTATCAATATGTTATTTATATATGTATGTGTGTATTCATTTTATTTTACTTAAAAAAACTTATTTTTCCTTTTGGTAGTGACATTTTAAGCATTTAAAACTGAAGTTCAGGAGTTTTAAAGATGTTCTGGATTGTAGGAAGTGGGATAAAGAAATGTGTATAATTTTTTTTCATAATTATGATAAATATAGAGACCATTACAGGAATCTTTTTGGAATAATGATTAATTCTGAAGTCTAGAAATAGAATGCATAGTTTTTCTACCTGACATAAACACTGAAATTTTCTTTAGTAATTAGTTTCCATTTGACTCTTCCAACTTAATACTTGTAGAAGTATTTTTCCCAAGTACCAGTGCCATTTAGCTAGTAACAAGTGCTATGCACATGAGTTTTGGCAGTGTAATTCTAACAGATTTTGTATTATTTTCATTAGAGATACCCTTTTACAAATCGAATGAAGTCAACCATCTGCTTAATACCTTTTCATATCTCGTGTAAGGGTCTAGAAGCATTTACTTTATAAAGTCCTTGCATAATTGTGTGCCTACTTACCTGTCTTGTCATCTTTCCCTAGTTACCCTATTGCCACAGCATATTACACCAAACCCCAAACTATAACACCTCCCCCAGCCCCTGCACTCTCTCTCTCTCTCTGTCTTCCTCTCTCTCTCTCTCTCTCACACACACACACACACACACACATACACACACACTTACACTGATATGGCAGTTCTGCTTTGCCTCTTGATCTTAGCTTATACATCTGTGGAAAATTTTTTTTGAACCTCTGAAATCCGGTCAGTGGCTTTCCTTTGTGATCTCATGGCATCTTTTATTACTTTTATTTTTGGATTAAGAACATTGAACTATTATTTGCAAACTATAAAATTCATCATTTTAAAGTGTACAGTTCAGTAATTTTCAGTATATTCAGTTTATTATGTTCATTTTATGTATTGCACAATTTTGCACAACCATCACTATTATTTTATTCCAGAATATTTTCATCACCTGAAAAGACGATTAGCAATCACTTCTAATTCTGCCCTTCCCCTAGCCCTTGGCAACAACATCTGTATTCTGTCCCTATTGCCTATTTTGGATATTTTATATCAATGCAATCAAAAGATATGTGATCTTTTGTCTCTGGTTTCTTTTAAGTAGTATAATGTTTTCAAGATTCCTCCATGTTGTAGCATATAATAGCATTTCCTTTCTTTTTATTGCCAAATAGCACTCTATTATATGGATATACCCCAACTTGTTTATCTGTTCATCAGTCAAAAAGCATTTGAATTATTTTCATTTTTGAGCCATTTGGAATAATGCTACTAAGAACATTAGTGTATAAGTGTTTGTGTGGACACACGTTTTCAGTTTTTTTGTGTACATAACTACAAGTGGAATTACTAGAGAGTGTGGTAACTCTATGTTTAACTTTTTGAGAAAATCAAAGTGCTTTCCAAAGCTGTTGAATCATTTTACTAACTACCAGCAATCTATGAGCATTCTAATTTCTCCACATTCTTGCCAACACTTGTGTTTATCTCTGCTTTTGATAATAGTCATGCTGGTAGGTATGAAGTGGTATCTCATTTTAGTTTTGATTTGCATTTCCTAAATTACTAATGATATTGGTCATCTTTTAATGTGCTTATTTCCATTTGTATATTCTCTTTGAAAAAATATGTATTGATATCATTTATCTCTTTTTCAACTGGATAATTTATCTTTGTATTTGTCAATAATAAAAGAGTTCTTAAACTATTCTTGACATTAGGCCCTTATTAGATAAATAGTTTACAAATACTTTCTTCTATTCTTTTGGTTATCCTTTCACTTTCCTGATGATTTCCTCTGAGGCAGAAACATTTTTAAGTATGATGATTTCCAATTTATATCCTTTTTTCTTTTGTTGGTTTTGCTTTTGGTGCCATATCTAAGAAATCATTGCCTAATCCAAGGCTACAAACATTTACAGCTATGTTTTCTTTTAACAGTTTTATAGTTTACCACTTACACTTAGATATTTGACCCATTTTGAGTTAATTTTTATGTATGGTATGAGGTAAGTGTCTACCTTCATTCTTTTGCGTGAGTATATCCAGTTGTTCTAGCACTATCTGTTAAAGACTATTTTTTCCCATTGAATTTGATCTCATGTATCCTCCTCCATATTGTTTATGTCACTGTCTTAGTCTTCTTGGGCGGACAGTTATGACAAGATACCATAGACTAGGTGGCTTAAACAACAGAAATTTATTTTCTCATAGCTTTGAATGCTAGAAGTCTCAGATCAAGGTATGGAAGGCTAGGTTTCTGGTTAGGGTTCTCGTGCTGGCATGCAGACCAGCTGCCTTACTGTGTTCTCTCATGGTGGAGAGAAAGCATAAAAACTCTCTGGTGTCTCTTCTCATAAGTGCAATAAAAAGGTAAGTGGCCAGGGATGTTGAGAGTGCTGGTTAGAGAGTTAGAAAGTACTTTTAATAATGTATTTCTGGTTGTGTGTGTAACATCCCTGTATTGGAACACCAGTGAAGTAAAAAGGATTAATAGAAAAAAGGTAGCATTCAAGAAAAGGTTGAGATTAATGAGACTGAAGAACACATTTACAGGGAGTACAGCATAAAAATACAGGGATTAGGGATCATAATCAGAAAAATGGCACGGTGGGGTTTAAATTTTTGGAAGTTGATGAATCTTGGATTTCGCACTGTCTAGAGAGCGAATTGCTAAGTAAAGTCCAGAATTACGGGAGGAAAACAGATCAAATAATTTCTTTCTAAGATGTTGGGTAATCACTCACATATTACTGTATTCTGAAGCACCCCCACCCCTTTCACCAAAGTCCCAGACAGCTATGTTGACAGAGGGGAGGACTATGAGCCCACTGCCATGTCTTCACTGAGAAATACGATTGACAAGGACTGACAAATGTAGGTAAAGTGGCGAGGCATAAGCTTCAAAGGTGGTGATGGGAATCATCACTTAACAGATGGAAAACTAAAAATCTAACAGTACTACAGAAATATAAATTCTATTCTGGAAACACAAATATGTAGATAATCAAAGAGCAGCCTTCCATAAAGAGAGCTGCAGGGAGAGGCAGGTTTCACGGCAATCACTGGATTTGAAGAACAATTTTACAAAAACTTTGAGGAGAGTATTAATTAATAAGGTGAGTATTAATTAATACAGAGGAAAACACTAGAAGGGAGGTATGCAGAAGAGGCAAGATGGAAGTACTCCTGTGTTTGAAAAGACTCTTCTCTAGGTGGAGAAAGAGAAGAAAAAATTATTCCTATGGGTATACTCACCTGTATGTGGAGTCAACAGATGCCCCCTTTGATTTAGAGAACTCTGACACAAGAAGAGAGAATTAAATGACACTTTTAAGGCCTTGAAGTCCAATGCCTGCCTCCCAGCCCCCAAATATTCTCCCTACATAGTGTGGAGGAGCTAGGTGGGAGAAGAAGGATATATAAGCAGTATCTGGGAAACATCCTTTGCCAGTCCCAGTGATTCTGGGATTGAGGAGTAGCACCATGATCCTGGCCAGATGTTTTATAACCTTCTAACATCTCTTAAAGCAAGTGAACAATTCATAAATGGTGCTTGGTCTCCTGTGCCTCCACTTTATTCAGTATGCATGTTTACCTGAGATCACAATTGTGCATTATTTCTGTAAATGTCTGGCTTTCCTACTGGCCTAAGACTCACTTTATATACAATTATTATAAATTAGTCATCCCTGTGCTCTCTTTTCCAACATTTAACAAAGTACTTTATATAATATTCAATAAATCAAAAAAATCCCAATGGTTTTGTGCTCCAGGGACCTGTAGTCTCAGGTAGTAAAATGGTACTCTTTGAGTAATGACTTCATATTCTTTCAGCAAGTATGGGGTAACCATATGCCTGAGAACAAGATCATAAGATTTATTTTAAAAAAAAAAGCAAAAATAAATGGCCAGCTAGATTATCTCTTTGGGTTAAATGTGGATAATTCAATCATTAACCTGGGTAGTTTATGATATGTTGCCCCTTGATGTTCTAGGACCAGTTCAATGTTCCAAGACCACTATTTCGTTATGGGAAATTCAATAAAACCCTCCTTCCTCATCAGCAAAGGCTTAAATTTTATATACAAGAAACATTATCTCTACAAATATGTTTAGGATAGCAGTTCGAACTAAGATTATTTTATGACTATGCTTAGTTTTACTTATATTTAAGCCTTGCTTTTCCTATAACATGCACTTTTGTAAATATGTTTCTCAAAGTCCTATTTCTTTTGCTATTTGTTAGGAATGTGTTTCATTGCAAATAACTGAAAATCAGCTAATACATATGGACTTTCCCCCTCTTACTTATAAGAAGTATGGCATTAAGCAGACCAGAGCTGGTATTCAGTCTTCATGATGCTATCAGAAACTAAGTGCTTCTTAATACCTTGTGTGCCATTTGCAGGCTGTGGCTTTTTCCTCAAAGTTGCAAGATGACTGCTGTGCTTATTTACATGCTCCTGAAAAGAAAGGAGAAAATGATGAAGGGCAAAAGAGGCATGCCTCCCAGGCTTCTCTCTTTTAGAAAGCATTTCTGGAAGCTCTACTTAAGATTTCCACCTTTATTACACTGGCCAGAACTAGGCCATGTGGCCCCTTCTAGACCAATCTCACTAGAAGATGACCTAAAATAAAAGGATTGTGAGTAGAGTTTGTTAATCTAATCACAGCATCCATTACATGCCTTTTATTTTGGATTGTTATGTGTATGCAATACTCTTTCCTGAGATACATATGATCTTGGACTCAAATACCATATTCCATTTCATATTATTCAGTCAGATTTATCTTTTACAAGGATACATTAATAAACATTTGAATAATAATAATAGCTCATATTCATTAGCCATTTACTTAGTACTGTAGTAATGCTTTGCAAAATGATCTTATTTAACCATGATTCTACAGGGTATCAGTGAAGAACTGGGTCTTAAGTTGAGCATGGCACCAGAAGTCTAAATGTTTCTTCCATTTTATTAATAATTTATATTTGGTAAGCATAAATCAAACCTCTCTTCCTCTCCTCCTCTTACCCATCCTCCTCCTTTTTCTTCTTCTGTTTTGGTCTATCTTTCCTTTGTGGAAGATCTTACTATCAAAGAAGAGAGTACTATAGTATAGTATTTCTTAAAGTGTGTTCCAAGTGCTGTTAAAAGTCATGCACACTGAAAATAGTTATGAAGTCAAATGATTTTGCAAAATGCTGGATAAAATCCAAAGTTGAAAATATTTATTTATATGATTATTATTTGTTTTCCCAACTGAATAATAAGCTGTCTGAGAGTGGCGGCTGAGTGTTCCTGTGTGTAAACCCAGGGTCTAGTATAACACTCAGTACAGAGTATGCCATAAATAATTATCTTTAGATAAATCCTAAAATTCTTAATATGCTAATGTATTGAGTAACATTCTAAGTGAGAGAATGTAGTGTTTAAACCTCTGCTCTTCAAAATAATCACTGCATGATTTAAAAAATACGTTATAGTTATTGAATTTATAATACACAAAAAATATATATAATTCAAAGTGAAAAAATAAACACAGCAGGAAGAAATTCTCCCTACCTAACTTTTTTTCTAGGTACATGATTACTGTTTGTAAAGCAAACATTGTTACCAATATTTTGGATATTCTCTCAGAGAAAAGCTATGTGTGTGTGTAATTTTATATGCACTTTTACTATGTTCTCATACTATGCTCTTGCTCTGTAACTTGATCTTTTCACTAAACAGAACATTATATACTCTATACCAGCACATATAAAGTTACTTCATTCTACTTTTAGCAACAGAATAGTATTTCATAATAGGAACCCAACATTATATAGCCAATCCTTATTGAGATTGTTTTCTATGCGTGGGTGTACACCATTTCACACACATAAGAGTATTTGTGGGATAAATTTCAGGACATGAACTTGTTTAGCAAAGTGTATGTGAATTACAAAATTTAGTAGATTGCCAAATTTCTTTCCATCAAGGTTATATGAATTTATACTTCCATCAGTAACGGATAAGTATCTGTTTCCCCTTGGCTTAGAAAATACTGCATGTAATCAGTTTGTCATCCATTTTGTATAGGTCTCATAAATTATAGTTTGGCAAAGTGATCTTTTATGACTTTTAAATTTATTCTGTTGATATCTGCAACATTATATCTTTGTTTGGATTTTTGTGCTTTTTTTCTTTTAGTGTGATAAACCAGCCTACCTTCTTCCTTCCTTCCTCTCTTTCTTCTGTTTTATACTTTGGTAAATTTCCTGTTTTTTAATTAACTCCTTCCATTTTGTAAATTTTGTGTGTGTATGTGTGTGTGTGTGTGAGAGAGAGAGAGAGAGAGAGAGAGAGAGACCTACTACATGGTTTTTGATTTAAATATGCTATTTTATTTAATCATCATAAACACTCAGGGCATTTTAGAGATGAGGAGGATACAAAGGATATTTAACACTTTATTGGAGGGCACACAGCTAGATATGATAAAACCTAAAATTATTTGATTTTAAATCTAAACAATCTTCACTAAACCAGAAACTTTCTGATTATAATCAAAGTGTTAATACAGTTTTATCAATGTTTTGTGTTATATTTTATTATAACAAAATAATTCAATTAAAGGGAAAACTCTCTATGTATGATTGGTTACATATACAGCAGACTAGAAATATTCTCAAGTATAAATATTTTCTATAACACAATTTTAAATGAATGATGTTTTAGTTTGCTTAAATATGTATTTCAATATTTTCAGGGGTAAAAAAGGGCCTGGCATCTTTAAAAATAATCAAACAAGGCCGGACGCGGTGGCTCACGCCTGTAATCCTAGCACTCTGGGAGGCCGAGGCGGGCAGATCGCTCAAGGGCAGGAGTTCGAAACCAGCCTGAGCAAGAGCGAGACCCCGTCTCTACTATAAATAGAAAGAAATTAATTGGCCAACTAAGAATATATAGAAAAAATTAGCCAGGCATGGTGGCACATGCCTGTAGTCCCAGCTACCCAGGAGGCTGAGGCAGGAGGATCGCTTGAGCCCAGGAGTTTGAAGTTGCTGTGAGCTAGGCTGACACCACGGCACTCACTCTAGCCCAGGCAGCTGAGTGAGACTCTGTCTCAAAAAATAAATAAATAAATAAATAAAAATAAAAAAATAATCAAACAGGAAGTTGACATCTGCAAGTGATTTATAACAATTACAATCCCTTGTGTGTTAACTATGCACCAGATATATTTGCATCTTTACACAACCTTATGCAGTATAAAATATGATTATCACCATTTTGCATTTGAGAATAAAAAGCTTAAACAGTTGAGTTTAAGACTTATAAACACATCTTATGAGAGCAAAAGCTGGCGTTTCAACCCATGTCTGATATCAAAGACCCTGCTCTTAATTACAAAGTAATAATGTCGTCAAACTTTGTTGAATAAAATAAATTATTTCAATGAAAAATATATTAATTGACCAAGGAGGAGATGGGGGTTGAGAAGGATATGAGGAATAATATAGATGACTAGTTTTCAGAGTAAGCTTTGTCTGACAAAGTGAGTTCATCAACTGAAAGTCAGATGATTCATAGAATGTTTTAAGATTTCTTACCACAAAACAGAAAAATGAAGAATTTCTGAGAGAAATACAGAAATGTTGTGAAAAAAAGATAATTTTCTATTAGTGAAGAATAGGACTCCTATTCCTCCAAGATTCTTAAGGGAGAACTAAGCAATTTACAGATAGAGTAATTATAATTAAAAGGTAGTTGTCAGCTATGGATTGGAGAAAGGGATTAAGTAAATTTTGGTATTTAACGTAAACTTCTGAAATATCGTCTTAAACTATAATGAAAACTGAGAAGTAGTACATTCCTAAAATGAAAAAAATTTTAATTTTTCTAATAAGGACATTCAAATGTAAGCAGTAGCAATTACTGCTGAAATTTCCTGGGAGATAAATAATAGATATATTTGCATTAAAAACATATTTGACATTACATTCTTTGTTAAGCTTGTCAAGGATTAGTTGAGTATATTGAAATTTACTGTATATTTTATCATATGTGAAGAAAGCTCATGTATAAAATTCTACTTTCTCTTGGGAGTACACACCTGGGACAACACTCACTATTTTGTTTAATGGAAAAAAGTATTAATACATTCTTATACCTTTGTCAGTCATGAAAGGCAGCAGGACATGGTAGAAAGAGTTTTGGATATAGAATAATACATGTCTGTGTTTGAATCCTGGATATTATAGCTATGGGCAAATATATTAGCCTGTTGGCCTTCAGTTCCCTTAGCAGTAAAAGGGGGAGGCATAATAACAAAATTTTAGAGTTGTGATAAGAATTTCAAATTGTTAGGAAAAAGGTACCTGGCAAAGGATAGGCACTCAATTATTTTAAGCCTAGGGCTAGCTAATAGGACATACCTCTATAGAGCTGATCAGTAAAACTTATGCAATACTGGGATCACAGCTGAAAGGATTGAATAATTCATTTTTTCATTCATTTGTTCATTTCAAATGTCAATTACATTCAATGCCAAGAACATTTCAATATCAAGGCTTTAATATTTGCTTCATCAGAAATATCCTTTTCCACACATTCAGAAGGAATAAATTCTGGTGCTCTATTGGACAGTATCGTGACCATATTTTAATAATAATGTATTGTATACACCAAAATAGCCAAAACAGAAAATTGTAAATATTCTCTTCACAAAGAAATGATAAATATTTGAGGTGATGGATATGTCAGTTAACCTGATTCGACCATTCCACAATATATCCATGTGGAACCACTACATTGTACCCCATAAATATATACAGTTATTATTCTGTAATTAAAAATAAAAACTTAAAATAATACAATTTAACAATATTCTCTAATGTTGATATGCTGACTCATGTTTATGAATATATAATATTTATTTCTCCTGTTTTGATTTTGAATATTTTGACATTTCAGATAATGCTATAATGGACATATTTGTACGTGTAAGTTATTATCTAATTCTGATAGTTTTCTTAGGATCAAATTCTAGGCTGGTATAGCTTGATAAAATGATTCACATTTTATGCTTCCTTAAATATATTGACACAAGCAGTAGATTCACTGGCAGCAGCTAGCCCAGTACCCTGCTGCTAATAACTCAAGATATTTGTTTAATTGCATATGTAAGTTTTTGAGTAAAGGAATATAATGAAACGCATAGAAGAATCTCAGATAAATGAGGTGATCTAAGGTAGTCTGGAGTAAATACTTGCGTACAAAGGGTTAAAATCATGAAGTTGATCGCTATAAACTATACAGTAAGGGAGACAATAGGTTATAACAATTGTAGATGAGTGTGGTCAAAATCTCAGGTGGAGAATAAGATTTTAAAGTCCATTTGGGGATAGCCTTTGGCTGTTCACTTGGAAGTCGATGACTGTCAAAATAGACAACAGATTAAAATGCCCAATCAACAAATATGGTGTCTTCATGTACTCACCAGCAAATTGGTTTCACTGATCAACACCTAAGTGGACATATAGGAACAACATTTATCGGGTGTCGGGCAGACGGGGGGGGGGAGGAGGGGATGGGTATATACATACATAATGAGTGCGATGTGCACCATCGGGGGGATGGACACGCTTGAAGCTCTGACTCGAGGGGGGAGGGGGGCAAGGGCAATATACGTAACCTTAACATTTGTACCCTTGTAATATGCTGAAATAAAAAAAACTAAATAAAAAAAATACGGTGTCTTATTTACAACTATAATATTAATATAAGACAATCAAGATTAATATTAGTATAAAGAAGCTTCCAGTGTTTGTGCTATTTAGTTCATCATATGCAAACTAAACTAATGACATCTTAGTGTTAAAAATTAAAAATATATTTTGAACTATTCTTCATTTAAAAATATAAGAATATATAATTCACCCACTTTATATTATTAATAGGTACAGGCTGATATATTTTTTACTTCCTCTGTTTTCCAAAGCATCAGAGTTCCCTCAAATTCACTTAAGCATGTACTAAATTAATCAACACTTCCACACTGGTCATTAAGCACCTGTAAAGTGCAAAATATTGTACTAGTTGTTATCTGAGCTAGAATAAGGTGAATCATTGTTTCCGTCATTGAAAGCTTTTAATCTCTTTGGGGAGAAGAGATATAAGTACAGGAAGTAACGGAGAAAGTTGAATAAATGTTCAAGGAAAGAGGAAGTAGTGCAATGCGCAGTCCTACTATTCCTAAAAACAGAGACAGAAATATGACTTGAATTTAAAAGTAAGAAGGATGACTTGATTTGAAATTCCTGAAAAGACTTTATGGAGAAGGTAGGATAAGTAGGATTTGGGTAGAGTCAGCTGAAGCAGATGGTATTATGTCAGGAGAAACAGTATGACTTAATAATAAGAAATGTAATGAAAGTAAGTGGAAAAGAACACAATGTTGTTCACCTTATGGGGAATAAACAATTTGGCTGAAATGCATGGTACATGTAGAAAATCAAAGTTAGATGGCATTGAAAGACACAACAGACACATGGAATGAATGCTGGGCTGAGACATTTAATAGAAAACTAAAACAAGTGACTGTAACTTCTAAAATGGTTTTGCCCAGTGTATATTTTTTGTCTGCTGAAGTAAAAAAAAAAAAAAAAATGTTTTGCCTAATAATTATACCTGTGACACTTTAACAGTGATCCACATGCTTTCATAGAGAATTGTACAGGCAGAGGTTGATCCATGAATGAAGCTAATTGACACTGACTGATTTCTTTCACCTTAAACTAGAAGATTCATGAAATGTTTAGCCATTTAGTCCATCGCTGCACTGGAATCACAGTTATCAGGAGGAAGCACTGGGACCCAGGATGGTTTAATGGGCTAACCACATTTCATAAACTCGGAGGTTGTGATTCCTAATCCTGCTCTTATAGTTAACACAGCATGTGGTGTTTCTGCATTAATTTCTCTTGGTTATAAAATAGCTGTTTTCCTCAACTCTCAAGGGGATCCTACAAAATCAATTGAATAACGACAGATAAGTACTTCAAGCTTCTTAGAGAGAAAGCTGAATCTCATAATTGCTTTTTTCAACCACCTTCATTTTATTTTATAGAGTGAACTGGAGTAAATATAAGAGATGGATTAATCTTATCTGCCTTCATTTTTTTCCCTTGGTAAATTGCACAAAAAAAGGAATTGTCACAGAAATGCAGCGCATAAAAATTTTGTTCATAAATGATAAACGTATGATATAACTAGCAATAAAATCACTTCTATGTCACATTTAAGAAATGAGGCATAACTCTATAATCATAGCTCATACACATAACATATCTGAAATATGTTTTTATGTTATAATCTACTTAGAATGATTTGTACATGTTCTTTTGCTTTTCCAGAAGATATAATGGACTTTTACTGATTTATCTATATTTTTTGGTTCAGATTCAACATTTATTCATGGAAGAGATTTTTTAAAAAAATATCTGGCTGAGTGTAAATGTGCTATACTTGGGCATCAAACAGTTCTCTGTGCAGCACTAACAAGTTTATTGTATGGTTTAAGGCTATTTTGGATACATGCAATAGAAAGCAATAAACCTAGGTTTACTTATGAACAAAAGAGATGTATTAAGGTAGTATGGTACTCAAAAGGCAAAGGAGGAATGAAGTATCAAAGCCTCTGTAAGGGCAAATACCAGAACAACCCACTTCAAGACAAGGAATTCCTAGATAGTATAATGAAGGAATTGCCATTGAGTTGCCTCATCTCCTATGATATTCATTCTGTATCTTTTTTTAGCATCAAAATTCCTGAGCAGGCATTGAGTGTGTTTTGTCCATCTCAAATCTAGCCGATAGCAGTTTGACTACTATGTGCAGAGGCAAGGTCAGGAGTCTTGGGGCTGTATTGAGAGCAGGAAGATTTATTGGGTGCCTAGGATCCACCACACTTGGTGACTACTGGAATTCTCATGATCAACGATAATTTGTAGCTTTTTATATACAGACTCTTTTTGCAGGATATGCTAAAGGAGATTTGAATAAAAACAACTTTAATAAAAGTAAGTGTTGTTATAACCATGAAAGAGGGCATTCATGAGAACTAGATGAAATAAGCTTATCATGAGGAAAACTAATCTGTACAAGTCACTTTAAAATTTTAAATGATTGACTGTCTTTAAAAAGGTTTTGAAAAGTAGAATACAATAGGAAATAAAAGGCAAGAAATATAAAGGGGGATAAAGGAAACAATGGTAGAAGAGCCAAATTCTAGCATGATATAAGGTAATAGAAAATGTAGTGAGGAAACATACTAAGGGCCTTAGCTGTGGATATAAAAATACTGAGAACAGATAATATATATTGCAAAAAAATATTTTGGTACAAGTCAGTTAATATCATTTCATATATATTATGGACACTTTTTAAGAAAGGAGCCCAGGACTGGATTAATTAAAGTTTTCATGAAAAAAAAAATAGATGAGACAGCCGTAGTGAAGAAGTATCTCTGCATGCCAAGGAGAAGTGCAACTGAATGGAAATTCACAGATCTCAGGGTGGATCACAGTGGAGAACATTTGGGTGAGAATAAAAGAAAAGAAAACCATAATTGATGTTGCTGTGGAAGTAGATGACAGCTCATTCAGCCTAGCAGATGCTTCCCTAATACAGATCGTGAAACTGTCACAAAAGCAAGATATAGTAGTAATGTGGGACTTCAAATGTCTAGATATCTGCTGGAAGTCTTGTTTTGCTAAAAGCAACAATACTGATAAATCTGGTAGTGGTAGATAACGTGTTCTCTTCTGTAATGTTATCCCCATATGTCTTTCTGTTCTCCTGCATAGAGCCATCTTCCAACCCAACCCAGACCGCAGAACACCCAGGAACTCCAATTGGATGTAAATAAAACCTCTTCTACGCTCTCTCCTCTGTTGCCTTTTCCTAGAAGATGGCTTCACCTTCAGTTTCTTAAGGGGAATTTTCTTAATTTCCCAAATCCCATGCAGTACAGGATCTGGAGGCTACTTTGACAGTTTCTTACTTCATTGATGTTCTTCCTAAACCATTACAACCCAAAGCTAGTGGAAATAGACAAACTTTGCTTCGACACTCATGATGTGACATCCGGTTTTATTACCTTTATCCTTTTCTCATCTCTGTCATCTACTCTTCACTTGTCAATGCTCCACTCCCATGTTCACTGTCCTTGAAGTCTCTGACCCTGGTTACTAGTTTCAAGTCTTACGTCTTCCCATTATTCTGGGTCCGCATAGGCAAACCTTACGGTATCCTGACTTCTCATTTCTTTGTCTTCAACTTTTAAGATGCTTTTTCTCATTCCACTTCAGTTAATCCCACTTTTCCACACTTTGCCTAGGTTTTTGTGCCAATATTTTCACCTCTGGAGTTTTATATTCCACTCTTTGGCTATTTTTTCAAATCACTCACTCTTTTATCCTTTTTAAATATTTTTTTTCTTTTTACTAACTTTAAAGAGCCTAACTTAGACTACCTTATATTTTTTTTTTCAGCTTACTAGGAAAATTGTCTCTACTCCTTATTCCATATAACTCAATTATGTTAGTATAAATTCATTCATTCTCTTGCCAATAGCCTCCTTTCTTCACCAGCTCTTATTTGGCCAATTAACTGTCAACTTTCTCTACTCCTACATCCATGCTGTTGAACAGTGAGGAAATGCAGTTTTTATATTCTTGTGATTAAATACTCAGATTTTCTAATGGTCCCTAAACTTTACCTGAAATTCCTTCTATCTTACCCTAATCATCTCCCTTTCCTACTCACTATAGCAAGTAAGTTAAACCTTCTTTAGTGGTAAAGCTCAAATCTATCACCCTCCTGTAATTCAAAGAGAATATAGAGGCTCTCAAGTGTGAAGTCCTTAATCTTTCTTGTCATGTCCCTATTTCAAACAAGATACTTTGGGTAGAAGTAGCAGACTTGCTTATCAAAATTGGCTTTAATGAGTGAAAATTTTATTATCAAGTATATGATAAGGTTCTGCAGTAAGTGATACCAGGGTCATTTCAGCTGTAACCTTGTCATTAGTGAACCAGCCACTTTCCCATTTGTGGTGGAAAGATTCAAGTGTGGCCCCTTAATATCCTTGACTGATTATATTTTGTAATATTATTAAAACACTTGCTTTAGAGACTCTCCTTGCAAACTTTAGAAAAAAAGAAGCATCCGTATTTTGGAAGCTGCTATGGCAAGAACCTGAGGATGTCCTCTAGAAAGTGAAGGGAAACTCAAGCCAAAAGGCAGCAAGAAACTGCAATGATCAGTCTTACAACCACAAGAAAATGAATTCTGCCTAACATTTGAGTGATGTTAGAAGTGAATTTCATCCCAGTAGAACCTCCAGATGAAGACATACTTTGATGGCTTGATTATAGCCTCATGAGGTCATAAGGAAAGTCCCTAGTCAAGCTATACCCAGACCTCTGATCCACAGAAACTGTGAGATAATAAATATGTGTTGTTGCTAGCTACTGAGTTTATGGTAACTTATTACCTGACAGCCATTCTTGATTCTACCTGTCCTTGACATGAATAATCAATTTGTCAACTATTCCTATTTGGTTATCTTCAAAATGTAACCACTGCTATGATCTCTATGATAATCACCTTCATCCAAGCAGGATAATTAAAGAGACTTCTAATTGTTCTTCTCATTTCTACTATCTTATGCTTATGGTATAATAGTCGACCACCAGACAAAATGATTTTTTCAAAAAACGTAATTAGACCATGTCACACAGTCATGCACCACTGTGTGCAAAATCTTACAAAAGTTTTTCTATCCCTATTAGAACAAAATTTAAATGTTTTCCTATGTCCTGAAAAAGCCTTCAAGATCTGGCCACTGGTTAACTTCTTAAGCTAATGTATATCCATGTTCCCTGAACTCATTCTATTGTAGCCATACTGGCTTTCTTACCAAGATCAGTCTTCTATTAAAGCTTTTGACTTGATGCTAAGTTTGCATGGCGCACCCTCTCTTCATTCAGTTATTCAACAGTAATTATTAAATGTCCACCCTGTGTCATGTCATAACCAGGTGGTGGAAATTTAGCAATAAACAAAATAATTTTATCAAAAAGATACTGAATGTTGCCTAAACAAACTATTTGAATTATCAGACTGGATATAGCTGGGAATAAATTTGGAAAATAGCCAACTAAATGAGTCCAATATGCATAATATGAATAGTCATACATTCTGCACCCCTTCCACAACAAAAGCAAGTCAATTCTATTATTAATAGAAATATCTATGATGGACTAGGTCAAAGGTCAATTGCTAGGAAAAGCAAAAAGAGAAAATTACATGAATGTTTTTAAAACTTTACTCAATATATGTTAATGGTCTACTCTTCTACATGGAATTTCTGAGAATACTTCAAACTGACTTCTTTCATGTAATTGATCAATTCCTGCCCATTTCTACTTGAAAAACAGCTTTCATATGCTTTCTACTCTGTGGATATAGGTCTTGCCACAGTGCAAGCCCTACTATCAGGATATTCTCCTATTTCTTTTTCATCATCACTCAAAGTATAAATAAAATGGTATCATTTTGTTGAAAGCTATCAGGCAGACATTCTGAGTTAGTTATTTTGGTCTCTGTCCTTCAAAGATACTTTATCATTGATTTCATAAGTCACCTAAAAAGTTGCATATGATTAATATACATAGCTCCCCTGCCAGATAAAGTGTTTGCAAGACCAGGTCTATATCATGGGAAGATTTTTTCCATAGTCTAGAAATTAACTAAAACAATACCTATACATGAATATTGTTGGAGGTATTAACGCATATTTTACCCTACCAGAAAAAACCTGAACCCCTCCATTCTACTGATTTTTCATCACTAGCATCATCTTTATTTTAAAAAGACAAAATTACTGGTACTATTGATAATATCCTATTAATTATACATTTATTTTTCTTATGAATTACTGAAAAAGCAGTTTAAAGACCTAACTTTTAATGGTGACACTGATATTTTCAGTCAGTGGGGGTGGAAAAACATGGGGAAAATGGGATTGGATGGTTTGAGAAATGTAACACGTAAAAGAATTAGCTAGATAGAAAATGTTTGAAATAAACTAAGCATAGATGCCCCAAACAAGTTCCCTTCTGTATATTCCCACATGATTTCTTGGTTTACCTATATTTCAAAGGTTTGTGGCTTTTGCATGAACTGGTGCAGCTCTCATTACTTTATCATTACTGATTACTTGTGGTTGATAATATAATAAACACACCTTGTAATATATACATGCAACTTCTTTATATCTTGAAAGTGGCTGTCTTCACAAAACAGATCTCACTGATCCTAGTGAGAGAAAGAAAAGTAGGACTGTCCCTCCATGAACAGCCACTGCAGCCTGTCTAGGAATCTGGATGATCCAGGGCTTGCTCTCAGAAATGGACAGAGTTTGCAACAGGGCACATGGAACTAATACTAAAAGCAATTTTGTCACAAAACCAAAAACAATGGCAGTCCAAAGCAAAAACATACTGTCGGATTGAATTTTCCAGTTTTCTTCCCGTGGGGCAATTAAAATATGGTTAGTAGCTTTCCCATGAGTAAGATCAATAACTCTGTGTGTGTGTGTGTGCACATGTGTGCATGTGTGTGTGATATTTAGGATGGAGGAATTGTAAGTTCTCCCTTCAGGATACTTCCTACTAATTTAGCATAGGTACATTGGCCAGGATTAATATGAAAAGTAAGAAATTTGATTGTGTTTGTATATCAGCTGGGCAAACTACTTAAAGGGTAGAATCCCCCATGCTATCCTTCTCTCTCATTATAGACAGATTACCTGAACTTTAGAACATATTTTCTTTACTGTTTGCCAGCCAATACTAATACAAATATCACCAATGAAAATATAGTTACCGGGGTAAGCATGCCATCCACTAGGGTAATCATATCATATAGGGCAATATGTTATAATTCAATGTTAATTTATTTAGTATATCAGTATATCCTCAGGATATCCAATAAAATATTATTTTCTTTGTTACTACATTTTAGAACATTTTAGGGTTCTTTAATATCTCTTTCCGCTGCTTATTATATATATTTTGAAGAAAGTCAAGGTTGAATTTTACTATAAAGTATAAAGACATATATTGAATATTTATTGAAAGTCAATAATGATATGCAAATTCTCAGAATTTCCATTATTTCCTCTCAATAGACATTACTATTCAGCAAATAAAAATGATATTCCATGTATATCTTAAAGAGATATGATATTTAAACGTATTTAAACATGATCATATAAGCAAAACACTATTTAATGTGTCCTTTCTTTCTCTCTCCTCTTGCTATCTCTTTGTCTCCATTCTCTGCCATAGTTGTAGCTTTGTTCTCATATCTCAGCACATACGCAAAAAATTTTAGTAAAGAATCCCTGACATCTCATACTAAATGAGCTCTCTCACATATGCTCTCATTGAAAATCCTCCTTTGCATTCAGGAACTTTAAAATAAAGTCAAAATAAATAGTCCTAAAGAAACAGTCAGTTAATTTCCCCCCCCTTTTTTTTATAAATGCCCCAAATGCCAGGCATTGCTTACACTGCTTCTCTTACTTAGTTATTCTTTTCTTCTTTATCTTCTCCATTTTTTCATCTCTCTATCCCATTAAAGGCATATTCAAGTAAAAGAGAAGTCAGGGGAAAAAACCCAACATATGTCTACATTAATTTATTGTACAGCTTTCCAGTTTCATTCATATTAGGTAGATTATATTTTATAGGTTAAATTCTCTAAATTAACTTGAATTCATTGTATTTATTGTGGTTTCTGTGATTCTAAAAAAAAAATTGAAGTGATGATTCATTTCATCTTGAACTATTTTCCTCCCTTAAATTTAATACTCTTTCAACATAATTAAGCAAAGAAAGACAAGTTGACATTATTTGTAGAGTCATTTACTTATTTTTGTTAATCTTTTTCTGAATATACTTTGGAAACTAGAATCTAAGAACATTGCAACTCAAACACAAAATACTGTCTGCCTACGAGGATTATTACATTTTGAAAGTAATGCCCTGTTAATTCTTTTGGCCTTTCTCCATGAAATATATACCAGAAATAGCATGTCTATTATTCACATCATTAAAAATTTTTGAACAAATACTGTATTTATGGAAATCTTAATATGTGCTCATTTGTTTGGACCTGATTGGTTCACTGCAAAAGATTACAGTAAAATTCAATACACTGCATACTCTTTGTTCTCGCCTTGTGTTGCCCTTGCTGATATCCTTCATGAGATCCACCACGAGGGCCACCGCTATGCCTGCACTCATGCTGGAAAAAGAACTATAGCCAAGTAACTTGGCCTTCTTAAGATTTATGGCAACCAGCTGCAACCTGGCCCTGACCATTGCACAGCATGCCTGATATTTCTCCCTCATTGACTCCTTGGCTCATTGCTCTCAGAAACGTTCCAAATCTCTTCAGCCCATAAGCTTCCAATTTTTTCTCTCGGTCTCAATGCATATCTCATACTTGACTATGCATATTGAGATGATCCAGAAGGAGTCCTTTTGTTATCTCAGCATTCCTCAATTCCCTTTCATTCTTTCATACAGTCTTAGGAATAGAATCTACTCTCCTCTTGTCCAAAATCAAGAATTATAGTTTTTGATTCCACTTTCTGGCATCCTAAGGAGACCTGAATGTATGTTAATGTCTTTGAGCTTAAGCATTGTTAAATGTTGTCCTCCTAATTTCTTTTTATCTGTCCATTCATCCAAGTATTTACTTAGGACCTACCACAGTAGGCACTGTTTCTGTAAGGAAGAAAGCAATGAGTCCTGACAACAAGCAGTTCACAGACTAGTATTAAGATAATCATACTACAGTATGGTGAATGAAATAAAAATATCAATAAATATGTTATCGAACTTTGACTATAGCCAGACATTAATTAAACTTGTTATTTAACATAAATATAATGAAATAAAAATATGTGCAGGAAGTTCTATGCTTGCATTATTTTTACCAACTGTGAAACAAGGTTTTGAGAAGTTAAATAACTTGTCAAAGTATATTTAACTAGAGAGGGACAAAGTTGATATTCCCATCCATGACTTTCTGATTGCAGGGCTCATGTACTTAAATTATCATATCATGTACACAATGACAGAGAACTGCATAAAATACTATGGAAGAATAGGAACTTCTAAGTCATATTAGAATATTGCAAAAGTCCCCTTGATACAGTTCTACTTATGTTGTCTTACTAAATGATAGTTGGATTTAGGTGAAAAATATACGAGTTTTCCCCTGGAAGGTCTTCCTCTGCATTGCATATAGAAGAGATTGCATAAAGCAAGGTGAAAATCAGCAGTGTTAATAAAGAAAAAGTAGTCTAGAATTAGAAGAGAATAAAGTAGAAAGAGAAAAGTGGTAGAAGATTATGCAGAGAAGTAGACTGGGTCTTTGTCCTTGAGGGCTTTATCTGGCACAATGAGGAGTTGAGATTTTATATGAGAAGAAATTGGGAGCCAGTAAAGTCTTAGTAAAATAACTTACAAGGTCAGATTTGTAGTATGTATTCATCATTCTACCTAGAATGGAGGGGTAAAGCAGAAAATCAGAAAATCAGAAACAGAAGTTAGACAATTGTTCCAATAATCCAGGTGAGAGGAGATTAATGAGGGCTATACAGAGCAATGGCACTGGCATCGAGCAGATTTGGGCTGTCATTCTAGCTCTTGCCACCCACTAGCTGTGTGACTTGGGGCTAGTTCTTAACGTTTATGATTTCCAAGTTCCTGAAATGGTAAATGAGGGTATTGACTCGCTTACAGATTTATTGAAACGAACATATGTGAGAATCCACGTAAACTGCTTAACATATTGCTTGTCACATTTTAAGTATTAAACAAATTAGTGGTGTTATTATTACTAATGTTATATTTGTTGACATAATGAATGCCAATAGCCCTTGGCATGGAACATTAGCTCAAGTTTTCATCTTAGAAGTCAAAAGTAAATGTTGCAGTGATGGAGAAGGCCTAGTATACTGGGCTGTAGAGATTTCCAGACACAAAGCATATATAAGAGGTGGGAACCTTAGCATAGAAACTTAAGATATAGTTCATACTAAAACTACAACCAAGCTTCTCCTGATGCAAGAATTTCAGCTTCAGGTACCATTGGAGCTTTCCTCTCTTTACAGGGACATATAGGTTACAAAACATATAAAGCAAAAGCCAGACCCTTAATCTATGGGCATGCCATTATTTTCCTGGATTCCTTTGCTATCTAATACTACAACAAAAGATGGTCTTCACAAAGGCACCAAAAATATACATTGAAGAAAAGACATTCTCTTCAATAAATAGTAAAAGGAAAATTATTATATTAAATAAATATCCATATACAGAAGAATGAAACTGGAACCCATCTCTCACTGTATAAAAAAATAAACTCAAGATGGATTAAAGACTTAAATATAAGACCTGAAACTATAAAATTACTAGAAGAAAACATAAGGGAAACACGTCAGGACATTGATCTAGGCAAAGATTTTATGGTTAAGACCTCAAACACACAGGCAACAAAACCAAAAGTAGAAAAATGGGATGATATTAAACTAAAAAGCTTCTGCACAGCAAAAGAAACAACCAACAGTGTGAGGAGACAAGATGTTGAATGGAAGAAAATATTTGCAAACTATTCATCTAACCAATATCCAGAATATACAAGGGACTCAAATAATTCAACAGGAAAAGCATTAAAAAGTGGGCAAAAGACATGAATAGATATTTCTCAAAAGAAAATATACAAATGGACAACAGGCATATGAAAAAATGATTAGCATCCCTAATCATCAGGGAAATGTGAATCAAAACCACAAGGAGATATCAACTTACCCTATTTATAATGGCTATTTTTTTTTCTTTATTGAAGTATACTTTACATATCATGTCTTTACTTCATTTTAAGTGTACAATTAAATGATTTTCAGTGAATTTACCAAGGTGTACAGTTAATCACCTAAATCAGTTTTAGAGGAATTCCTTTTCCCTATTGAGACCTCTATTATTAAAAAACAAAAAAATAACAGATGTCAGCAAGGATGTGGAGAAAAGGGAACTCTTACACATTTGGTGGGAATGTAAATTTGTAGAGCCACTATCAAAAATAGTATGGAGATTTCTCAAAAAAATATAAACAGAACTACCATATGATCCAGTAATTGCACTACTGGGTATTTATCCAAAGGAAAGGGAATCAGTATACTAAAGGGATATCTGCACTCCCATGTTTATGATAGTACTATTCACAATAGCAAAGATACGGAATCAACCTAAGCATCCATCAATAGATAGATGGATAAGGAAAATCTGGTATGTATACACAATTGAATGCCACTTTTCTTTAATTGAGGGAGGGGATCTAGATTGGAAATGTTACATTAAAACCACCTGTGGAGTAAGGGAGAAAAAAGGCATCTAGTAAGTACCAAGGTATACGAGTCTGGATGTCAAGAATGGTATTTATATAGAAATAAAAATGTGGGTCTCAATAATGTACAGGTGGTTGGTAAAACCATAGAAATGATGAAATCTCCTAGAAAAAGTGAGAGAGCATGGAGAGGGGCTGACACAGTTTTTCCCTGCCTTGGAAAGAAACAAAAATCATTTCCCAAAGCGAACATTACGATTATTGCCCCCTTTCCCCTTGATTTTCACTATTAAGTCATATTTTCAAATGAGTGTTTATTCCTATTGTGTTTAATAATTGATCTCATTTCTTCAAACTTGCTGACAAAATAAACTAACCAATTAAACCATTGGAGTATATATTACTCAACTTAAATGTCAGCTAAATAATAATTACTATTACAAAGATATTTTGTTGAGTGTTTATTATGTGCCAGGAATTAGTTTAAGTGCTTTAAATACAGTTGATTTAAATCCTCAGATGTAACTCATTCAAGTTTATACCATTATCTGCATTTTTTTTTTTTTTTTGTGGAAGAAAACAGGTTAAAAGAGTATAAGAGTGAAGAGAGACGGTTGATCCGGGACTCAAACCTAAGATTGTTTGTTTTTAACTCCTATAACATTTTATATGCTATGTTATCTATAGATGAAGGTGCTAATATTTGAATGATTTAGAATTATTGAACATTTGTTGAATAGTGATTGTTTTTAGTTACTCAGAAGTGAATTAAATTCACAGCTTTCAATTTTCTCTTTCAATCTTTCTATCCAAAGATTATATGGATAAGGCAAATACATTAATCATGCATATGAAATAATGAGTAAAGATTTCCCCGTTTTACTAGAGTAATTAATATTCTCAGATCCTCACGGTGCACTAAACATCAGTCCCAACACTAAGAAGAGTTATGCTGGACATTTACTAGAGTTTATAAACACTTTCTCACATCTGTCATCTGACAGTGTGTGTAAGTCCAGTTATTTTGGGATGAACAATTAGTAAAACATATTTGTCTTATTATTTTTTTACATAGCTAGCCCAAAACTGAAAAGTAAAACTTCATGGATAATCTTTGTTGATAAAATTTAACAGCAGTAAACAGCCCAACGATGAATTGTTAATAAGAGCGTAGCTCACTTTATGTAATCTTTCAGTATTAAAACACAAGTAATTAATTTAAAAGAGAATTGCCTGTTTATTTTTACATTGACAATTTTTTTTTTAAGTTTCATCACATATGTGCTACTTGACTCCACAGGTCCATTTTTTTCTTTTTTTCTTTTTAATTATTATGGGTACATAGTAGTTATATATTTTTATAGAGTACATGTGAAGTTTTGATAAAGGCATACAAAGTGAATTGATCGAATCAGGGTGACTGAGGTATCCATCACCTCAGGCATTTAGCTGATGTAATCTGGCTGAATTACATGGGGAAAAATTTTGGTGAAAGAATAGAAATATAACTACTATATCTTGTAATACACCTTCTTCCACATTGGAATTCATTAAGCTTTTGATATAGATGAAACAACAAAGGCACTAAAGCCACTGGTTAACTAAGTTATCTATTCATGGAGAACTGGTCTTAGGTTATTTATCTCTGGTTTAAATCCTTAATTATGGGCACTCTGCTGACCTGTGTGATCTCTCTGACTTCCACAGAATGAATGATCTCTTACTAAAAGGTCCAATAGGTTACTTCAATGGAACTTATTTTCTTGACATAAAAATTTAAGTGTTCGCAAATAGTCGATCTGATCTTTGGGCCATCTAAATAAGCTACCATCAGTCCCAAACCTCATCATTGCTTCTTTCCATGCAATACTAATAAGAACTAAGGTGCTATCTACACACTTTTACTGCCTTTTGGTATTACATAAATATTTTTATTAATAATTATAAAACTGTAATATACTACCATATTCACTGAGATTCTAGAATCTTCCTGCAAACAACACAATCAAGTTGTCAAGCACCTAACGTTCATTACTAACATATGCAACCTTAAGTGGCTTAAATAGGCATTTAAGAAAGTTTCTCTTCATCTGTGTATGGCATCACTGACGAATTACTTCAGAACAGATGTTAATGTTTAGCACATTTATGTCTTGGATGTTCATTTCAAACAAAATTTCTTAGGCTGTAAATTATAAGACTGACAGACTGGAGAGTGGGAAAATGTATATATTTTTCCTATCAATTAAACACCTTTGATTGAGAGCTCTTAAACATTGCTCATATCTCTCCAATTACTCTAAGGGTTTAAAAACTCCACTGAGAGAAAGTATGTTTCCAATGTCAGGTGTTAGACAGTTCTCAGTGTTAATCCTTTGACTCCTTCAAAATATCCCTTACAGTAAGTATTGTTCTGATAGGAAGCAGAATAGAGCATTGGATCTCGAATTTCAGTATCCATCAAAATCTCCTAATGGGCATGTTAAAACACAGACTGCTGGGCCCCAACCTGAGAGTTTCTGATTCAGTAGGTACGGGGTGAGGCCCAAGAATCCACATTTCTGACAGTTTCCCAGATGTGGATACTGAAGTGGCTATGCTGGGAGTCACACATTAAGAACTAACGGTATTGGGTATATAAATTTACTCTGTCGTCTTTTCAGGGTAAAAAGTGTTCAATAAGTGAAAACATTTGGGGGAATCCTGCAGACTAAATTACAATCTTGAAGATTTACAACAAAGGTTCTAAGAAGTACTAAAGTTAAAAAAAATTGTTTAATCTTCTTTAACACAGTATTTCTCCAAATTATTTGATCCAAAATCCTGTTAATCATGAATAATTAATTAACATCTGCTTGGATAGTTCTTGAAATAGAGCTAAGAAAATTCTTCTCTTACAACTTTATTATGAAAACCTTATAGGATGGGACTTCTGGTTTCCAATTCCAGATGTAAAAAGCTTGGAAGTTGCCACTCAGTCCTAACGCCAACTAAAGGGCTCAACATACTGAAAAATGAACAATTCTTCTTAGATCTGAAAGGGAGAGGAGGACACAGGGCAAACTGGTGCTCCCAAGACTAAAGAGACAGACAGACAAATACAAGGAGTTCTGGCTTAGCAGAGCAAAGATTAACACCATAAATAGAAAAACCTGAGCTTTAATGACAAATTTCTGTAGGCTCAATGTGGACAATTATGAGAGTTAAAAACTCCAGGGTAGCTCAGGCATATAGCTGGAGGTCCACAATAATAACTTGGGAGGGGGAAAGATTCAACTCCAGTCATATCTAGCTTTTCAAGTAAAAGAAGATAAATACCCAACTCCAGCCCACTCTAGCCATTCTGTCCCACCTAAAGGGGGAAAAACTGAGAAACAGTTGTGAAGTGCACAGTCCAGAGATTGAAGCTCACTAAAAGATAGGTAGAATCATAGAACTACAGAACACTTTCCCTCCCCTGACACATTGTAAGTAACTCATCTTACTAAAGGCCTATTTACAGTAGCTTTTTTTCTCTTACCTGGTACATTATGTTCAGCTAGCAAGAAAAAATTATAAGGCACACTAAAATACAAAAAACACAATTTGAAAAGACAAAGGAAACAGTGGGAAGACATGGCAAGGATATTCCCAGGCTGGTATTATCTGCATCTAACCATGAAGAATTATAGGAGTTTAAAACCACTATGATTAAGATGCTAAGGACTCTAATGTAAGAACAGATGGCCAGTGGAAGCAGGAAGAGATAAATCCTAAGAAAGGACCTGGGAGAAATGCTAGAGATCAAAAACATTATAACAGAAATGAAGAATGTTTTGAATGGGCTTGCTAATAGACTTACTACAGCTGAAGAAAGAATCTTTGAGCTTGAGGACATAGCAATAGAAACTTTGAAGACTGAAAAGCAAAGAGAACAAAGATAAGTTAATACCTTCTGTTAGGGGCTGAATTGTATCCCCCCCCAAATTCTTGTACAAGCCTTAACCCTTAGTACCTCAGAATGTGAGTCCATTTAGAGATAATTGTCAGAGTATTGACAGTACCTGATTTCAAGATTTAATATAAAGCTACAGTAATCAAGACAGTGTGGTATTGGCAATAAAATAGACAGACTAATGGAACAGAATTGAAGACCATAAATAGACTCCTATAAATACAGTCAACTGAACTTTGACAAAGCAGCACAGTCAAAACAATAGAGCAAAGATACATTCCCATGACCAAAATACCTCCCACTAGGCCCCACCTCCCAATACCACCACACTGGGGATTACATTTCAACATAAAATGTTGAAACATCCAATGTATAGAAAGCAGGATGTTTACAATGTCTCAAACTATCTCCCTATGAAGAGCAAGAAACCAACAAACTTAAATAATTGCAAAAGGAAAAAGACTACCTTTAAAGCAGATAATACAGCAGACAAAACGCTATCAAGTGGTCGTATTAATATCACTAGCAATGGGACAAAGTTCAAAACAGGACTCAATGAAATAACTTAGTAGGTATTATCTGAATCTAACCATGAAGAATTATAAGACAAATTGAATGACTTTCTATAAAATAGTTCTATAAAAGTGTACTTATTCTTCAAGTGTTAAGGTCATGAAAATCAATGGAAGAATGAGGAACTATTCCAGATTTATTAAGAATAAAGAGAAAAGACAACTAAAAACAACTGGAAATCCTTGTTTGGATTCTTTACTATACGTTTTATATTTGGACAATTGGAAAAATGTGAAAGATGTTTGTGTATTAGGTGCTATATTAGTTTGCAAGTATTTCTCTAACAAAATAACACAAACTAGGTG
>CAUYRT010096525.1:0-25444 GCA_963574885.1 Lepilemur ruficaudatus
TGTCTCACTCTGTTGCCCAGGCTAGAGTGCCATGGCGTCAGTCTAGCTCACACAACCTCCAGCTCCTGGGCTCAAGCGATCCTCCTGCCTCAGCCTCTCGAGTAGCTGGGACTACAGGCATGCGCCACCATGCCCGGCTAAATTTTTCCATATATTTTAGTTGGCCAATTAATTTCTATTTTTTTTTTTAGTAGAGATGGGGTCTCACTCTTGCTCAGGCTGGTTCGAACTCCTGACCTTGAGCAATCCGCCCACCTCGGCCGCCCAGAGTGCTAGGATTACAGGCGTGAGCCACTGCGCCCGGCCATCCGGCCATAGGACTATACTTTTTGAATAAAAGTATACCTGGGTCATACTAAGTAAGCAAGAGTCAAATAAACCATTCCTTGGCCTTCAGAGGACATCTATTCTCAAGTGTCAAATTTTGAAACAGCCAAAACAGAAATCTAAAAAAACTTGCACATGTGTATATTTTTCTATTCTGAGTTATCCCCAAATGTAGCGAAGTATTTTCATTCCGGGAATAGTATTTTGTTATCCAACAGTCTAAGCAATAAATACACTAAAAAAATGATCCTACCTCATAAAAAATTGTCTCAACTCAGGACAAAGGCTGTTAAGACCCTTTTCCCATGTCTCACATTTTACTTGTTTTCACATTCTCATCACGACAGCCATAAAATCAGATGGAAAGGAGGACAAAACCACAAAAGAAATATGGCCAAGAAGGCAGAAAGGTCTTCTGCGTCCCCCACATGCACAGGCAGAGCCCTGCACAAACTTTGCTCCTCCTGCCTGACGGGCCCTCATCTAACATCCTTCCAGAAGTTCCTAAATAACGTAATGCAAACATTCACCAAGTACACGTAACTCAATGTTAAGGATCTCCCAAATCACCAAATGTTTATAGTGTTCACATAGAAATAAAGAACTATAAGAAAGACAAAGCCAGGTGCAGTGGCTCACGCCTGTAATCCTAGCACTCTGGGGGGCTGAGGTGGGTGGATCACTTGAGCTCAGGAGTTCAAGCCAGCCTGAGCAAGAGTGAGACCCATCTCCACTAAAAACAGTAAAAATCAGCCGGGCATGGCAGTGCACGCCTGTAGTCTCAGCTACTCGGGAGGCTGAGGCAGGAGGATCGCTTGAGCCCAGGAGCCTGAGGTTGCTGTGAGCTAGGCTAACGCATGGTACTCTAGCCCAGGCAATAGAGAGAGACTCTGTCTCAAAAAAAAAAAAAAAAAAAAAGGAAAGACAAAATTCTGTAAGCACTTTCTTAATCACAGAAAACCAATATTCCAACTAGACTTCTATTTATACTTAGGAGTACACATTAAAAAAACCCCTGTGCCCTGAGTAGGGGAAGAAAAGATAAAATGTGAATGAGAAACCATAGAAGTATCAATAGAAGAAAGCTTTTTAGAATATTTTGGATCTCAGGATAGTCTAGTGACACCTCCTGAGTTTTCACAATGGGAAAAGAAAAAGTAAAAGATAAATAAGCTTGTTCTCTTTAAAATTATGCAAAGGTAAATAAAGAACACCATTATTCTTGTATTGAATTCTAGCCATTCAGCTCATTATCTTTCCTATCTCTCCTAGCAATTGCTAGGAAAATTCAAAACCTCAGAAAACATAGATTCTTTAAAAAAAAAAGCAAAGAAAAACCCCCAGCCTTAAACTAAAAAAAGAAAAACCAGTGGGACATAAATACTTGCTTAACAGGTATACTGGGTATCTTACTGCCTCATTTGCATCTCACTGCAAAGAATGGGGGTGAGGTAGATTCCAAGTAGTGAAAGAATAGCTGCAACTCTAACAATTCAGCTTTTTATCTCACTTGTAACTAAAGTCCACAACCAACACATTCACATTAAACTTTACTAACTAAATATAAGTATTCCAAGTGCTTGCAAGCATTCACTGATATCTGCTATCACTCAAAAGGAAGATAGTTTTAGCTATATCTGAAAACATGAGTAATGCTTCACCTTGTCTCATTTTGAGCAGAGTGTACAGTTGAATTCCAATTACAAATAACTATACTTTATTTCTAAAGCATTTGAATAATTATTTTAAAAATTTTACTAACAGCAAAAACAAGCCATTCCACATGCTGTATTATATTCATTTTTTCACACGATCAGAAAGTAGGTTTGGGGAACAGCAGTAGGGTTTTTTTTTGTTCAAGTGGTCATTTGTCTCACATTCTGATAACTCCCTTTCCAATGGGCCCCCAGGTTCCTGCATTACGTTATATAAAGTCAGCTTGCAGCAGTGGATGTGGCTAAAATCCTGCAGTGAAAACTTGATACATTTGATGGCATACGAATTATATCTTAATTTTTAAAAAAGCAACCCAACAATATTAAATGCTTATAATGTACGTAAGAGAGGATTTCAGAATTGTAATATAGTAATACATATAATCTAGTTATAATGATGAATATTTACTAAAAATTTTATAATAATGGCAGCTAATATTGAGTACGTACTCACTATGTCTAAGACACAGAATCTCATTTAATCTTCACAGTAAGTCAATGAGCTAGGTAGTATAATTATCCCTATTTTATAGATGCAGTAACTAAAGTATGGAGAAGTTTAGTGATTTGACTCAATTCTAACAGCTAAAAATAGAGCTTATAGGATTCAAGAATCATGTGTGTCTGGCTCTAACATGCATACCCTTCATCACTAAAGGATGATAAGGAAAGTAAGTGAGAACATATACCAGAATCAGCCATGAGCAAGACTACTGCTTCTCAAACACTAATGTCTCCTTCACACACACATATAGGTTACAAAATATAAAATAGACTGTCATGTAATACAGTAAGAAATGACATAAGATTGTAACAGAATGAAATCTCTCTACACAGACAGGAGCCTTCATGAAAAAAATGGATTAGATTTTGATAGCCAAAGTGAAATATTTTTTTACAGGGAAAATGAAATAAGCCTGGCCAGAATGGTGAATTGATGTTGGACACGAATGGAGAGGTTTCAAAGTCAGATTTGAATTGGCCTGTGGTAAGTTTCAAATGTCAGGTCAATAAATTAGGCCAAGGGCAGTCATTAAAGACTAGAGGGGGATAAGGCTTCCTGCCTTTCAAGCCTCCCTTTTTGCCATCAGAGGGAAGAAGTGTAGTATAATATAATGATTAACACATGGGCTTCAGAGTTTAGCAAAACCTGGTTTGACTCTGCTACTCCCTGGCTGTGTGGCTGTCTTAGCCCATTTTGGCTGCTACTGGAACAAAATACCATAGACTAGGTGACTTATAAACAATAGAAATATATTTCTTATAGTCCTGGGCTGGGAAGCTCAAGAGCAAGGTACCTGCAGACTTGGTGTCTATTCTTCTTGCTTCTTTATCTTCACATAGTGAAAGGAGGAAGGGATCTCTCCAGAGTCTCTTTTATAAGGGCACTAATCCCATTCAATAGGGTTCCACCCTCATGACATAATTGATGCCCAAAGGCACCACCCTCTGAATACCATCTGACTGAGGTTAGGATTGCAACAAATAAATTTTGGGGAGATACAAATATATTCAGTCTATAGCAGTGACCATGAGAAAATTACATAAGCTTTCTCACCAGAAAATGAGAAAATAATAACAGTGCAGGTATTATGAGTAATAATAAGATAGTACACGTAAAAGCCCACAGTACGGTACTGGCTCTGGAATGCATTTGATTAACGTTAGTTGCTGTTATTATAAATATTACCAAAAATAATGTCTAGAAGGGCAAGATTATCTGCCAAAAACTGAAAAGAGGATGGAATTGTAACCTTTAGAAATAAGGTGGGGTGAGGGATGTTCTCTGTATACGATGACATAACCAATGCCTCCAATTTTTTTTTTTCTATTTCCTTTCTGTTCAATTAATAAAAATCCAGGAGGGACAAATAAAGGTGTCACAAAACTCCATTCCTCTACCAGTTTTCCCTAAGCAACTAAATCCTTCTGAATGTTGCTTTATTTGGGAGCAATCTGCTAATTTACATGCGTCTTTCTGTCAGAATGATTGAAACAGGTTAGGTGAAAAAGCTTGATAATGGGGCGGGGGGGGCACAATCTCCTACAGTTTGCCGCCCTCTCTGGTTTCCTGACTACAATGCAAACAGAATTTAATCAATTACCTCTTATTAAATCGAGCAACTGTGACAAGAACAGGGCACAAAGAGAGCATTTGTTGTATAATGATATTCATCTGTTGTAACCTGAACAACCAAACACCATTACTATGGATTATCATGTGGAAATAAATAATCCTTTTTCATAATTTGTATTATAATAAGGTTTTCCACTGTTTATTTGTATCTTAGAATCAAAAGAAATATCCTGTGCAATGGTTTAGAGTAGCAGCTTATCCTGAAGTTTAGAACTGACCAATAGACCTGTAATCTACTTCACTGCAAAGGTACCAACTGAGTTTGCATTAGGGGTGCATGGGGAAGGACAGAAGTCAAACATATTTAACCCTACTGGGGAGCAGCTATAACTATATTATCTCTTTTAGTTCTTGCAAATACTATGCAACTGGTTTGATTATCCCCATTTTACAAAAGATGATACCTGCCTTAAGAGTTTAAGTAACTTAAGGACATACTACTAGTAAATCATAGCTATGATAAATGATTCCAAAGGTTTTTTTTCCACCTACATCAAGTTCATCATAAGATGAATGCAAGAGAGAAGGAGATTCAAAAAAGTGATTTTGAATAGCTCATGTGGAAATCCTGAAATAGAAGTTTTTAAATTTCCAAAGCTGGAAATTGTATTTCTTTTCTCTTAGTATTTTGTTCTTAATGTTATATCATTATATATTGAAAATATGAGTTAAAAACTTACATTGCATCTAAAAGTATTTATATGGTATTTCCAAAGACAAAGACAGAGAATACTGAAGGCAAATACCAATTTCTCCTTCAGTTACTGAGGGGTGCCATACAATTTGCTACAACAGAAAATACGTGGATTGAAGCAGCAGTCTTTGAATGACCTGTCAGTGATGGCTTCCATGATATTAAAAACTGGCTTTATATTTGTTTTAAGGGTAATAGTAAATTGCTTAATTGGCTAAATAATAAAATAATTTAAAAGTCTTCATAATTTTTAAACAGTGGCCATAGTAGCAGCAGTGGCAATGCCCAGCACATTTGAATTTCATTCATTTGGATAAGAGTTATTTTTTATGTTAACTCTAATATATTCTATATTTAGATAGATAGATGGGAGAAGAATGGAGAAAAGGGAAAAAATACATGTTATGGTTAAAGTTTAAACTATTTGAACACGTTGGCATATCTATCTCTCTGTCTCCTTCCCCCTTCCACTTTCTCTCTCTCTCTCAAACACGTATCTCTTAAGAGATTATTTTTTTGTCCTGAACTATTTGGCACATATTCCATTTATATCAGATAATTTACTAAATATATATCTTTAAACTTAACTTCAGTTCTCTTTATACTATGGTCGACAATATAAATGAGATATGAACATAGTATATAATGTCTTCCAGATTGTAGTTTATAAATTAGCCCTATATTAGCCAATTGTAGATGAACTGTTCTGTTATTGCCGCTACAAATAATCCAATGTTACTTTTAAAAAAAACTTTATTTTGTGTTAGGGTAACATCTTACTAAAGGTATTCCATTAAAAAAAAACCTCTGATATGTATAGAGGGTAATTAACCGTTGTGCAAAATAATATCTCAGGAGTTCCTTTCCTCTGAAAGAAAATAAGCCATAAAATTGCCCAAAGCCTCTCTGCAGGGTAGAATTCTAAAGCAGCCATTTTGTAAAGGAGCTTCATTGTAAAACAAACATTCTCTTTGAAACCCAGTGTCACTTTAATGCAGACTTGTTTAGCTCTATTAATAAAAGTTGCCTGCGGCTGGGCCGGTGGCTCATGCCTGTAATCCTAGCACTCTGGGAGGCCGAGGAGGGAGGATAGTTCAAGGTCAGGAGTTCGAGACCAGCCTGAGCAAGAGTGAGACCCCCATCTCTACTAAAAATAGAAAGAAATTAACTGGACAACTAAAATATATAGAAAAAATTAGCCGGGCATGGTGGCTCATGTCTGTAGTCCCAGCTACTCAGGAGGCTGAGGCATGAGGATCACTCAAGCCCAGGATTTTGAGGTTGCTGTGAGCTAGGCTGGTGCCATGGCACTCTCGCCTGGGCAACAGAGTGAGACTCTGTCTCAAAAAAAAAAAAAAAAAAAAAAGTTGCCTGTGTTCTTTTTCTTGTTCATTTTTTTGTACAAGTGATCTTTCATTTTCCAATATCACACAATACAAAGGGAGCAGTAAGCAAAGTTGCTGATGTTTTGTTTTTACCCTAGGGCACTTGAACAGAAGCTGAGTGAAAAAAATAAGTCTGAGATTTGGATAATAGTAAAGTTTCGTACGTTGTAATGGGAAGACTTAGACCTCAGACAAGTGAGCACACAAAGGCTAATAGAGGCTGATAGGACATTGCACTATGACAGCACCCAAGCCTTAGAACACCCTCAGCTCAGATGACTCTTCTGAGATACCTCTGGGCCAAATGACCAAAAGTAAAACCATTATACATAGGTAATATCAACCACTTCAATTCAATCTCTAAGTAATTGCCTCTCCTAAAAACATTAATATATTTTCTCTAAAAAATTAGCATAGTATTAAAAAGCAATATTGTAGAATTCTCTACCCAATGAAGTAGCAAACATTTCTTTACTCAGCATGTATCACTGATAGGGCATTCTGTTAGTAAATATGAACTAAATAACTAACACAGCATTGCTACTAAGAGGTTAAAGGGAGAAAAGAGAAGTTTACGATAAACATTTTTTTTTTTTTGCTACAAACAACCCACGTATAAATTTCAAAAACGCAGAAATCAGAAGAAATACGAAGTGAAACAACTTCCTGTTTGTTTTGATGGTCAATATGCAAATATGTAAATTTAAAATAAATAAGTCCTTCAAGCCTTTACTAAGTATAGGCCTATTAGTTATTTAGGCAGTTGCTAAGCAACATTCTCTTCTATAGGGCTAAAGTGCATGAAATTAGCAGGTTTCCAGGAAAAGATAAATTGAATGAAAAATTAAGGAACAGCAGAGAGGAAAAAGCATTAACTTGCTAAATAGGCTGTAAGAGAAGTTTAGTGACTTTTAGCAATAGTGGTTAAGCATTTCCTTTTCTACTAGCACCAAATGAGATGGTACTTTAGCACATTAATATTTTAATTTTATTGAAATAGTGATCATTACGCTCATTTCTACACTCAAAAGCTTAACTGTCTAATTGGGATATCATCAGATCAGGATAATTGGGGTATCTTGATATGATACCCCAATTACTACTCCTAACAGTGATCTCCATAGATCTCTTTCTTTAGGACCCTGTGTCTTTGTTTAACAGACAAAGGTGTAGAAAACAAGATCCATAGAAGTGGAATGCTTACTTTAAGATTCTATGAAATCACAGGTGGAATTTAGACTCATATCATGTAAGAGCTGGACAGGCCCTCTAGGGTCCTCTAACTCAGCTGCTTAAGTTAAAGGCCCCATATCACAGAGCTGTTCAGTGGCAAAATTAAGACATAAACCAGCCATCTTGACTCGTAAGCAAAGGCCCTAACGAAAGCTAAAAGCCTGTCTTGCCTTTGGCCTATGTCTAAGATACCTAGTCTTCCACAGAGCACATCTAAACTCTTGGAGCTAAGTAAGGTGGAAAGAATCTTTCTCCAGTGCCTTTTACACTGGAGAAGCTCTAGGCTTTAATGGGGCTATCAGAGTGGTCCATGTGGCTGCCCTGGTTTAGACTTGCTATAGACTCCCAGAAAAAGGCCAGAAATGGATTGGTCTTTACTACTGGAACCCATGACTTAGGCTCAACAGTAATTTGACTCCCCACACTTAATATAAAATAAGGCTTCCTTCCAAATATGATTTTAGGTAATTTATTCTCTTTATTGAGAATATCACAGGAAAAATACTCCTGAAAAAGGATTGGCATGGAAAGGAAGAGAGAACATTAAGAAAAACATTTTTTTTAAAGGCATTTATGTTGGGTCTATTATAGTCACAATTTTTAGAAGGCAAAAAATTCTATTTCAAGTTCACTGGTGGAATCTACAAATCTATCACTCATTTCCTGGGTGCTTAGGCCCTTAATGGTCTAATCTATTTCCTGAGCTGAAACTAGCTATGGAAAAATATTTAGAATAGTAATTATCCGGTAAGATGGGCATTTGGCATCTGTTCACCCAAAACATATTCTTGCTGATAATTTCCTTTAGTAATTTATATGGTTGCAAAAGGAATAATCTAATCTTACTTTTTATAATGAAAGGTCTTTTCTTAGCAAAACATGGTAAGGCTTGCCCTCTCCTACTGGTTTATGAATGAAGGCACCCCTCCATGATATTCTTTAGCCTCAACACATATGTAATATGATGTTTGGAAGTGTTTTACTTGCTTTCCTGCCAAGCAATTCATTCATAAAATCAATGAACAAAAAATAAAAACAAAACATGAAGTCAATGTCATTACCATGACAAAATTGAGGTATCTGAGTGATAGAAATCTGTTAAATAAGCTTATGCCACCTCCATGCAATACTACCCCAAAGCTTCAGAGGCCCAAGTTAGTGACAGCAAACTACAATGTGCCGACTGATGCTGAATTTACCACACGTAGCCCACAATATGACATTTACTATACTCTCAAAGTGTCGTTCCCACAAGTTTCTTTGTCTTTGTGCACTGCACATCATTCTGACCATCAGTATACCTCTGACACATCTGTTATTAGGTGGGGGGTTCAGACAGCAAACTATATTTAGTCTAGGAGAAGCATTATTCAGGAGATAAACATGCTAGAGGAAAACCCCAAATGCAGGAGAGAGCTAAGCATGGCTTTGGGTGATCTGTACCATTCCTCTCTTTCCTTTAGCAGAGCTTCTCAAGAGTTATCTCTGTAAACAGTCCGCTAGAGCTAGATTTGGCCTTTGGAGCAAAGCTAGCCTTTAGGTTGAGAGACCTAGGAGCGTGGCTCTCAAGGAACTCACCTCACACAGCTCACTCACGAGTTATGCAAAATTCTGAAATTGGAGCCCACCAGATTTAAATTTCTTTTAAAACAGTATTGTAAAGTATGGTTTTTACAAAGTTAAGCTCCATGTAAGATACGGTTTGACTAGATAAAGAGATTACTGGACTTCAGGAAAACCAGCTTGCCTCCTTCAGCAGCATTCTTATCCTATTATGCAAGTCACCACCTTTCATAAGTGAGACACCAATCAGTGATAAAGTCATTCTGTATGTTGTGACACAGAGCACTCATATAATTTTTACTACTCTAACTGCCTCAATCCACAACAGAATTAGCAATAATAAAGTTGCATTCCTTTTAGAAGCACCTCATTAAAAACAAAACAGAGAAAAATATTTAATTTCCATTTCCTAAAGAAAAATAACAAATTTCTAAAATGACCAGTTATCTTTATGAATCTTGATTATCAAAGCAAAATAGAAACTCTTTTTGTCTGCTATTCACATTCCTGTACAGTCATGAAAATCAGTTGTTTAAATTTTTCTTCATGGGTTTCACATTTCTTATAGATAAATCTTTTCATAACACAATACACATGTGGCAGAAACATTCCCTGACCTCAGCAGTCATCCAAGAAAAGGAAACTGGACCGTGTAATTTACTATCAAAAAGAAAAGGTATAAAAACTCAGTATCAGTGATTCATATATTTTATTGTTATGAAGGTAGACCCCTGACACATTTGTTTTGTGCTTTTCTACTCAGATTTGAAGTTATGGAAAACACAGAAACAATTCCCCATACTCTTGAAACCTCCTACTCTTCAGGGACCTTAACAGATATGCTGCTGCTGCTTCTTTTTTTTAATTTTTTTTATTTTTTGAGACAGGGCCTTACTCTGCCCCCCGGGCTGGAGTGCAGTGGCATCATCAGAGCTCAATGCAACCTCAAACTCCTGGGCTCAAATGATCCTCCTACCTCAGCCTCCTGAGTAGCTGGGACTACAGAAACACGCCACTACGCCTGGCCAATTTTTTATATTTTGTAGAGACAGAGTCTCACCATTGCCCAGGCTGGTCTCAAACTTCTGACCTCAAGCGATCTTCCTGCCTTGGCCTCCCAAAGTGCTGCGATTACAGGCATGAGCCACTGCACTCGGTCTTGTTTCTTCTTTGTAATTTTCAGAGTTAACATTTCCAGGTAAAAGTTTATAAAAGTACAATCAATTAAATAAAAAGAAAACAATTACTTCCAACATTATCAAACTAAAATAATTAATTGAAAGGTAAGTTATAGTATATGGCAACTGAAAAGGTAAATTGCCTTTATTCAATCTTGTATAAAACTACCAATGGAACAAAATTGGGTTAACTCAAGTAAAACCCTAGAAAAACTAGTCAAAGACTTCCAGTGTCATTTGATTGTACTAGCATAATCTGAAATTTCTCTAATGACAATTTAAAATCTCAGTCACATAAGCCCAAAGAATTTTTAGAATGGTAGGAATTAATTTCCTAAACTATCCAAAGGAAAAAAATCCCAACTTCTTCATTGAAAACAAAGCTTGTTTTAAAACAGAAATGTGAAAAGGGGGGAAAATGAGACAGGTATAAAAAATTTATTCTCTTCACTAAGATGATAAAATTGGACTGCCATACAACTGGAGAAAGTAATGAAAATAAAGCAGAGTATATTTTAATTACAGCACCAGTGGAAATGACACAGACTCTGACTGGACAGGTGGCCCCGTTCCAGGGGCTCTGAAGCTGCTTTGGCGCCATCCCCCCACACTCAGACGGGAGGAGGGAACATGACTCTCATCTCCACGTCCTCTTACAGCCCCACATGTGTGGAAGTTTTAAAATGTAATTTTTCTCTATTAGTTTCTATTACTGCATAACAAATTACCTGAAACTTAGCAACTAAAAGCAACCACCATTTATTATTTCACAACTCTACAGTCAGGAGTCCCAAATGGGCTCTGCTCAGGGTATCAGAAGGCAGAAATCAAGATGCTTGCTGGGCTGGGCTCTTATCTGGAAGCTCTGGGGAAGAATTCACTTTGAGGCTCTTTCAAGTTATTGGCAGAAGTTTGCTCCTTGAGCTTGTAGGAACGTGGCCAGTTTCCTTGCTTGCTTTGGTGGGGAGCTGCCCTCAGCGCCTCAGGGCCACCTGCCCTCCTTCTCATGTGGTCCCCTCCATTTTCAAAGCCGCGCTTGCACACTGAGCCCTTCTCATACTTCCAGTCTCTTTGACTTTCCCTTCTGCCATCAGCCAAAGAAATCTCTCTGCTTTTAAGGCTCATCTGATTTGCTTAGGCCCACTCCGACAATCCAGGATTGAATCTCCCTATTTTAAGTTCAACTGTGCCATATAGCATAATATAATCACAAAAGCGATAGCTCATCATATTTACAGGTTCTAGGGATTACAGGGGGACATCTGGTGGGGAGGGGGCATTTAAGAAATTATGCCTACCACCTTTACTAAAAATTTAAGGTAAACGAAACAGAACAACAAAAGCCAAATGGTGTTGTGAACTTGTCCACATGTAAAGCAAAGATACTTGAAATCCCTCATGCTTGGATAAGTAACATATGCAAATGGTACAAAACACAAAAATATAAAAGATAAATCGTAAAAAGTGAGACTTCTTTCTAATACTGTCCCTCAGCCAAGTTCTATTTCCTAGAAATAAGAACTGTTTACTAGTTTCTTATGTCTCTTTCCAGAGGCATCCATCCATATTTATTAAAGCATATATATTCGGGAGGAGTAAATTCATCTATTCCTGAAAGGTTTGGTAGAAGTTCTCTGTTAAATCACCCAGGCCTCAGGCTATTAGGAAAGGGGTGGATGGAAGTTATTCTGTGATAAATAGTTTAGGATTTCTAATTATCCGAAGTTAGTATTGATCATTTCTATTTTCCTAGAAAATCATCCCATTTCTTCCAGGATCTCAAATTAATTTGCATAGCATTGAGTGAAATATTTTCTTATGATTCTCTTATTCTTTTCTATTTGTATCATTTCCCCATTATTTCTCAGTTTATGCTCTCTTCTCTACCTGCTTTTCAATTTTATAAGTTGATATAGATATATCAATTTAATATATATATCTTTTAAAAAAGAATCAACTCTTATTATTCTGATCAAATTTCTTTTTCTAATTTATTAACTTTTATCTTTATTCCCTTCTTTCATTTTTTAGGTATTTTTAATTAATAATTTTTCTAACTTTTTGAGTTAAATATTTAATTCAGTTCATTCTTCCTTCATTCAGATAGGTACTTCTGAATTCTATTTTAGCTCTGTCCCATAAGTTCTTATAAGAGTGTTTTCATTATGCTTTCTTTCTAGATTGTCTATAACTTGTTTGGTTAAGTCTATAGTTATCTATAGACTTATTTAGGTAGAAATTTTAAAATGTCCAAGTGGTACAAATTTTCTTTCTAATTCTTAAGTTCTATTAATAATTTTATTGCAATGGGATCAGAGATGCTATGTGTATTCATTTTTCCTTTTGGAATTCATTGAAATTTTCTTTATTGTCTATTTTTGTGAGTGTTTTATTTGACATTTAAAAAGGTCTGTTTAGCTGGGCATGGTGGCTCACACCTGTAATCCTAGCACTCTGGGAGGCTGAGGCAGGAGGATCACTTGAGCCCAGGAGTCGGAGGTTGCCGTGAGCTGTGATGATGCCACTGCACGCTAGCCAGAGTGACAGAGTAAGACTCTGTCTCATTAAAAAAAAAAAAAGGAAACTGAACCCCTCTCTTCAGTCCCCCCCGCATATTAATTTAAAAAGTAAATAAATACAAAATAAAAAGGTCTATTCTTAGTTTTCAGGATACGTAGTCTGACAAATACCAAATATTTACTTTATTCATTATTTTTATTTGGATTTTCTCTTTCATATTTTGATCTCTTATAAACTAAGACAAATGACTTAATATTTATTATCACTTTTATGCAAGTATTTTCCTTCTTATTTCCTGTAGTTTTTGCTTTATGGATGATAATGCTATACTGCTGCTTTGACTCACCCCTTACTGTCCTACTTAAAGCTTTTCCTCAAATTCAGTCTGTCTGATATTAAGGAAACTGTGTTCACTCTTTTCCTTGTGTTTTCCCACATTTTCAATCTTTCCTGTGCCAGTCTTCGCTGAACGCATTACTCTGCTTCTTCTTTCTGTCTCACTGGGGCCAAGGAAGCTCCTGCTGCCAGTCTGCAAACACCCTCCCGCTAGTCTAAACTCAGAATTACTGGTTTTGCCCCTCAGAAAGTTCTGGCACCTTTGCCTGAGATCGGCAGCTGCGGGCATCTTTAACTGCATTTATCTTTTCTTCATCACATTTCTACTTTGGGATTGAGCATGTCTCCTACTTTCTCTGAAGATGGGGTCATGTTTCTTTTTTGTTCTCCTAATGCAGTTGGATGATTTGTAAGGGAGATGAAAGATAATGCTGTGATCTTTGCTGTCATTAAAATTAGAATCTAAAATTTATTTTTTGCCAAGTCTCCTCCACTATCCCATTCCCTACTTCATGCTCTCTGGCCAAGTGCTACGCTGTACTATGCTCTGCAGATGTTCTAGATAACAGTATGTTTTGGTCCTTAGTCCTCTAAATGAGAAAGGCAGTTTTTTATCTGGTTCCTTTGAAATTCCTCCCATGATTTCTTGGCTGTTCTACACTATTTCTGCCTCTCCTAGAAGTTTCTGGAAATTCTACTCTAGTCTCTGATTCATGTCTCTCTCTTCAGTTTAGTTTAAAATACAGGGTGTCCCAAAAGTCTCCATACAAAGGAAAACTTTTGTAAAATTTTGTAATGCATATTTTGTAAGTGAGGTTACATTAAGCTACGATTTCCCATTTTCCCTATGTATGGCAAGTTTTTTACCAGCCAAGCTAAAGCTGCTACTAAACTTTAAGAGAAAACCAAATTATGTCTCAGTATTGTTTCACCTATGATGTACAAAGCTCTCTCCTGGACACTGGTGAGGCATACCAAAATGAATGCTTCAGGAACTCATAAATCTAGTAGGAGAGAAAGAAGAAAAGTGTTCTGAAGCTTTTTTGTTAAATGTAGATTTCCTTGTAGTCTCTCAATGCCAAGTTGTGTTATTCACATTAGCCATCTTTCTCTGGGCTCTTTCTATATCACATCACCTTTCTTAAAAAATTGGAAGTATATATACTGCTTTTTCCTGTTCAAAGTCAATACCTTTTTTGGATGGGCACAAAACTGCTATGTTCATCAGTCCTTGCTTCAGTCACAGAGCCAAAATAACAAAAGTTGCACCCACAGAACAGTTGTATAAATCAGGATCCTTTGGCAAAAAAGAAGACAGGCTCACTCAAGTTATCTCAAGTACCTGTGTGTGGATGTGTGTATGAGAAGGGGTAACAGTGTATAGATGGGCGGAGTTACCGTAAGGTTTCACAAGAACATAAAGGACAAAGGTATGCCATGTGGTTAGGCCTTATGGGAGCTCATGGAAAGCAGCTTAACCAGGCCTCATGAGAAGCACAGGAACATAGATGGAGAATTTCACGATGTAATTTCAAGTTGTCCTGGATCAGATAAGTAATGACGTGGTTAGTTCCTTATCCCCTTGGCAGCAATACTTTGTTGACTATCCTCTTTCCCTACAGATAGAAACTAAAATCTTTGTATTCACCCCCACCGACACCCAAATACTTTAAAAATTTCATGATTTAGTTCCTACTTACTCATCGCTCTTGCTTACTCATGGCTTCTACTGACTCATGTCATCTTTGTCTACCTTTTTTATGGTTAAGCATTTGACTTCTGTTCCTATCAAATAGTTTTCTCTACCTCAAATTAAAAATCTCCTAAGAGAGAACATCTGATCAGTCTACTATATCACCATCATCAGTTAGATAAAGTACTTGTAGCAGGTCACCAAATGGTTAGCTCCAAATAGCTTGACTACTTTAGGTCAAACGTGCTCTGAGACATGGTCGAGATGGTAAGGTGAAGCAACATAGAACATGGTCACCTATGTGTATCTGCTTAGAGTGGATGTCCTTAGCAAGAGGCTATAGGTAGGACCCCGTAGAAAGGGACTCCAGGTATACAGGTAGTCCTAGATTTGGCCTAATACAGTACTTAAGCCTTCCTCTGTTCTGATGACCAATATTATGCATTTTACCCCAGGTTCTCTATGGTTACCAAGAAACATTAGTCATGTGAAATAGATTTGCTTGTTTTACTGCATTTCAAGTGTTTCTTTTATACTTAAATGTAATCACCGACAAGATATGTGTCCATATGCTATACCATACCACCAAAGGCATGAGAATTTAGCCAGGCCAGCTAGAAATTCTTGGAAAGAGTTATATCAAATAGCTCCTCTTGCTAGTTTTCCAGAAGGTTGAAGTGCTTAATAATATATCTACTTCTATAAAGGTCCTATCCATCCTCTAGGGTCAGACACTAGTATGCCTAGAAGAAATTAGAGCTTATTTATGATAATTACATTTCTGCAACCTAAGACCACATAGACAAAAGCCTTTTTTATTTCACATATGACAATTCAGAACTGAATTTAGGTTTGCTCATCACAATCCCCATGAGAAGAGGTTTTATTATCATCTAGTAGAATGGGAAAGAAAATAATTCCAGAAGCCAAAAATGCCATCATTCTAGATTAGAGGAACACTAGGTTCAGAGAATAAACTCCTGTTGCTTTAGGATTTCAACCAGGACCATGTGCCACTGGAGTTGAAGGGGTGGCAATTCTCCACAGGGCCAGAATGAATTTCCTTAAAGTTCCTGCAGAGCCATGTGTTCCACCTGTCCCTGTGAGATTTGCCTAATTCTTGCAAAATTATAAACTCTGCCAGTCATAAGAATAATCTGATAACATTTGTAGAGTACATAATTGAAGATATATTCATCAAACAAAAGGGATTAAATTTATGTAACAAACATTATCATGGTCAGAAGTTTTTCATAAAAATATTTTCAATTGCCAGATAATGACCTGTATCTTATGGACACACTATTGATGTTGTTAAAAAGAAATTCCCTATAGTGAATAATCCAGAAAATTTGCACTCTACAAGGAACACTCTTCTTATTAGTCAGATACATACCATACTACTTTCAGCATTCATTCGGTTTTCATCCAAGGAGTTATACTTGCAATACCAATTTGCCAGGAATCATGCTGGGTATTTAGCATATGGGACTGAATTTACCTCATATCTTCCCTCCAGAGAAGGAGCCATGCAGGTCCAACAGTGCTAAATAACTGATAAGTTAATGTAATAATAAGAAAGCAATGTAAGAGTATGCCTGAGTGGCTAATCCACTGGCCAAAGATTTGAAGGGAATGTTCTGATTTCAGTGTGTCCTATTAGAGATATACACATCCTCTAACACATTTTGCATCTCTCGCAAAAGTGTTTGCCACGAGACATCCTGTGACATCTACTATTAGATTAAAGGAAGAAAAGACATTTCTCAGTTTTTATTTATGATTACTTTGGTATTCCAGAGTGTAAATTTGATTAGTAAATTAGGCAAGAAGGGCGAGATAGTCAAGGTTGTCAGGTTGTCAACAACTCTGTTTTGCAATAAGGGTGCTATTAGCAGGTAGAAAGAAGTGACTAGAGGAGGCTAAATCTTTTAAATGAATTATTGGGTCAGACAGAGGGATAGAGGGTTATTTTACATGGAGAATAAAAAGCAATTATATCTGTCAACTCCTCTCTCATAGCTCAAGCATCTCAGCTTCCCTCATTCCCTGTACAAATTTCCTAACAACCTAATCTACCAAATTGCCTGGTCATGTATGACAGAAATATAAATAGAAAAAAAAGAGAGAGAGAAAATAAATGAATGGGAATAAAATTATGCTCTTGAAAAAAATTAACATCTTTCAATGTGATGATTTTTGTTGAAGCAGTGAAATTACAGAATTTTGGTGATTTAAAACAACAGGAGTTTATTTTTTGTTCATGCGAAGTTCAACTGGCAGGAGAGTGGGGCTGGGGGATTCTGAACTTTGTAGTCAGTTAGGAATTCTGACTGATGGTGATTCTGTCATCTTCGACATGTAGCTTCCCAGGTCACTTGGGTGCCAATATTCAGTTGGCACAAGGGGTAGCATGGAGCTATATGAGAGTTTTTTTTTTTTTTTCACAGACAGACCAAGGAAGAAATGTACATCACTTTTATTCTCATTCCTCTGCCAGGACTTAGTCACATGACTACACTTAACTGCAGGGGAGGCTGGGAAATACAGTCCAGCTTCGTCAACAGACAGAAAGGAAAATAGGTTTGGTGAATAATCAGTCAATCTCTGCCACAGTCTTTCTCAGAATAATGTACTTTATCTGCAAATTCATCCAGCTTTTGTGTCCTAGGAATATGAATTTAAAAAAATGGTATATTCATTATAATGAAATTCTGTTACTTCATAAATTTGCCTCCCAGTGAAATTTACTATAATTTGGATTACCTATAAAACATATATTTTCATTATCATTACACCCTGGCTTGTTCAATTGTGAGCTCAACTACATAAAAATATTTTAAAACCTCTTTAGTTCTAATTATATCAAATAGTGCTACTATCTCCATTTGTATTTCAAATCAAAATTAATAATTCTAAAATTCAATATATCTAAAACTGAACTCTTGATCTTCCCCCCTCTATAGCTCCTCCGGACTTCCTTAGCTCAGAAAAAGACTTCTAGATAACTAGTTGCTCAAATCAGATGCTTAGGAATAATAACCCTTTAGATCGTACTTGCTCTCAAACGCCCCATCCGATTTACCAGATTAGATATACTTCACTTTCAAAATGTATCTTGAATGCATTAATTTCTTCTAATTCCCCCCGATCCAAGCCAAATCTCTCACCTGGATTACTGCTGCAGTTTCCTCTCTACTTCCACCTTAGAGTGCTCTCGTACTTTTATATTCTCTCAATCTATTCTTTCTCACAGAATTCAGATATCTTTTGAAAACCCGTCAAAGGTACTTACGATAAAACCCAAAATCCTCACCAAGGCTTTTGAGGCCCTTTAGTGATCTGGTCCCGGCTTTAGATCTACCCTTACTTTCCAGCACTTACTTTGCTCTATCTGTACCAGCCTTTTAGTTTCTTGAAAAAGGTCAAATTAATGTCTGTCTGACTGAAGGCCTCGCAATATAGTATTTCCTGTCTAGAGGGTTTTATAGTTTCCTTTTACCATGACATATATTTTCATATAAAAAATGATGGCTATGACTCCCACTCATTCAAGCACTAAGGCAAAGCCACACAATTATCCCAATTATATCTCCGTGGGAAGAAGAGGTGTATGAAGGGGGTGGGCTTCTTTCCCCTAGTTTACCTATTGACGGAGAAGCCATTTCCAGGTGCTGGCTTTGTCTTTTGTCTCCCGCACAAGGTCTATTAAAGCCCATGGTCTAGTCCACCAGGAATTGGCAAATGCTCAGAGAACAAAACACAGGTATAGAATTTACTTATATCTCAGGATTCAGGTTTTCCCATAATTTCTGGCTTTTAAAGATTTTCCTTGTTTTCCTACTAACTCAACCACACATTAAAAACATATTTAATCATATTTTATTCAGAACTTATACTGATATCTCATACACTATTTTATCAGAAATAAAATAGTATACTTAACTACTCCCCTTCAGCTGGCTAGCTATTATACTATTGCTCTTTTAGGGCCTCAATTTCAAATGTCACTCTCTCAAAAAAATTTTCCTTGATCCTCATTCCCCAATATAAGTTAGCTTTCTACTATTTTCTCTCTTGTGAAAACCTACTCTTTCCTTTTATCACCTTTATCACAACTTGAAATTAAACACTATCTGTGTAATCTCTCTCTTCCTGTAAGCTGGAGAAGGGTAGGAATCTTTTCTGCTGTGATCATTACTGAATAGAATGCCTACTACAGTACTAGGACATAGGTATACAATAAATGCTAAATACTTACTAAATAAAAGAATGAATGATGCAATTTAATATGATCATACTGTATTAGAGTAGTTTTAAATTCTGTAAGTAACTGATAAATACTGGCAACATTAAACAACTTTTAAATTTTGACTGCCTTCAAAAACTATGCAGTATGGTATAAAATTAATACAAAAAATAGTGAGTAAAAAGGGGTAGGAAAGAACAGACTCTGGAACCAGACTGCCTGGATTCAAAATTTGGCTCTGTCACTGATTAGCCAAGTAGCCTTTGTTAGGGACTTAAACATTCTCTGCCTTTTTTCTGATCTATAAAATTGAGTCAATAAATGCACTTACTTTATGGTGTTATTTCTGATGATTAAATGATAAACACGCCAGGCACCCAAGAAAGCAGAATGTAATTTCTATGGCAGTTGCTATCACTACAAAATTAATGCTAGCCAATGCAGTGCCTTCAAACAAAAATGGCAAATTGTATAGAATCATAAAGGAAAAGCATGTAGGAGTAGCAAGCTATAGAAAGAGACCTAGAGTTACAGATGTGCCAGCATGAGGCAGGAACACAGAGACATCCAGGAGGAAGGCAGGGAGCAGCGGCTGCATGAGTGCCCACGTCAGCACATGGACGTAGAGGTCAGGGGAGAAGGGGTTGCTGGAGGGAGCCTGAGCTGGGCCTATGATCTCCTTTTGCAACACGCTTCTAGCACTTAGTTCATCTGATTCATCACCAACTCTCTGCGGGGAAGGATCTCTTTGGATCTGTTCTTGGACTCAGTTCATGCAGAGTAGTTGGGAAAATCAGCCAAGGAGGCAAGATTAAGTTGTGTACCTTTTGACAGCAGCAAGTATCTCTGGGCATTAAAGTGAAGTTCTGTCTTAACTCAGCAGGATTCCTGACAAATGCAGTGCTCTACTCATGGATCTTATTCTTTAAAAGACAAAATACTAGATCTTTCCAATTTTCTTTTATCTTCTTTCTTTTTTCAACTGCATTTTCCCCCAATACAAGAATATATTACATAATCTCCTCTCCTGTGCCGACTCCCACCCCCCACCCTGCTATCCCAGGTCCTAGACTATATAGGTCGAATTATTTGATACGGAACAAAGTTGTACCTTTTTGCCTAAATATAAAACTAGTTCTTTTTTAGTCACCCTGTTACCATCTACCTATAGACTCCCTGAAAAATTTATATTAAGATGAATTTAAATACATTACCCATAAAAAGAATCTAAAGTTACATCTGTTGGGATAAAATGATTAAAGCTAAATCCTGAGATGAATTAAAACAAGACCTGATAAAGAACTAGGTCCAATGAAAGAGTCTGACTATAGCACAACACTGAATAGTTAGGTTGGTTATCCTGTAGAAAGCTATCATTTGGTTCAATATTTTCCATTGGTCAATGTCAGAGAAAGAATATCAGGCTGTTCTTTATTTAAAACAAGGTGGATTCATTCTCAGAAAAAAAATGTGCAACATTTATCTGGAAAAATCAATTGTAATATTCAAACGTAACTTCCTACTGAAATTGAAATATGTGACTTTAAAGGTCAACTGCTGCTCTACTTTGACTAAGAAAGTGGGTGCTTTGGGAGATTCAGATTACTTTTTAAATCTTTGATTGCCATATTCTCTTGTGCTATTTTTTTAAGAAGGTGTTCATGTTCAAAGGCAAATGTATTCTTCTCTTTTCCATTGATTTATGCTGTCTAAGCCATTCTTTTTAGAGCCAAAATTGTTCAGTAGATTGTACACAGTGCAACTGGAACAGGCCAAAATCTGGTGAAAATAAAATTCAATAAACACTTAATTGGGAATTTTCCTCAAATCCCCTATAAATTTTTAATAACCATGAGGTAGAAAACTTTAAAAATTTTGAGGCTCCTCTGAACTCTGGAAACCCAATTTTCTGATGTATGATAAAATCAGTATCATAGACTAGATGTTCTTTGTAATCAGAGTACCTTTACTCAAGTTTTATTAACAATTCATAAGCATTTATTACTTCTGCTATCAGGAAACCTAGATTGATGCCAGATACACTCATTCACTTGTTTTGTGAAGTGTTCTTGGTTTTGTTTTATTTGAAAAGTTAACAGCTCATCGGATAAAAATTCAAATTGTATAAGAGGATATTATTAAATAGCATTACTAAATAAAAATAAATTTTATTAAATGGCAAGGAAGTCTCCCTTCCACAGAAGACTTTTAGCCTCTCCTCAGAAACCAAGTTAATGTTTTCTTTATGTACTAAAACACAAAATTCCCATACATATATTCAGTAGATTGTTACAGGAATGGCTTCCAATCCATCATGCCACCTGGTATCCATTTCCCTTGTTTGAAACAGCTTGGTGAATGTTTATGCACTGGTGAATCCAGGACATACCATAAGAAGAATCACCCAGCCAATTCACAGAATTGTGAGAAATATTATTGTTTTAAACCAGCAAGTTTTAGGATAGTTTGTTACACGCAATAGAGAACTGATACATTGTGCAAGGATAAATATGCAGATATACTCATCACATTCCTTAAATTTAATTTATAAAGAATAAAATGTAACTGATAATTATGAAATGCATAAAGGAAATTTTGTATCAAAGTATAACATGTTATTAATACTTCATACATAAAAAAGGAACTGAGATCTGTCATTTGAGACATATATCAGCAGTCTTTTGGTTACAAACTCCGTTAATGTGATACTCTACCCTGTTTTAAAGTCTGTCGCATATACACCTTAGCCTTAATTCTTTAAATTAGTTATTTTCACCATAGACAACTAGGAAGTTTATGTAAATGAGACCTGAAAAAACTTTGAGTATTCTAAAATCATTGAATAATGATCCAAAAAAATCTAAGAGAGATAAAGAAGGGCATCTGGGTATCCACGGCATCAAAGAAGAAAGCTGTCTTTCTATCAAAGTCTTAAAGGTCAGTAAAGGTGGAAAATTCACAAATACATATTTCATAATCCCTGTAAGCTACACAGTATGATAGACACCATTCTTAAAAGCAGAATTCAGACCCATTTCACTTTTTATTTCATTTTCTATAGGAAGAAACCTTCAATACCATTCAGTGTAACACATGAGGATTTTTCTGTTTATTTCCAGAAATATTTTTAGGGAGAATTTAAAGCCCACATTCTTCATCTTTTATTAACAGAATTTGTTAACTGAATAAATATAAATAAATAGTAGACGAACTACTTTGATCCATCTACTGTGCTAGGTGTTGGACCAGGTACAGGTATCTAGAGAGGAGCAAGGCAGAGCCACACCCTTGAGGAACTGATAATGAGAGAATGTACCCAGGATGACTATAGTAATAATAGTTAACATTTTTTGTATGCTAACTATGCACTGCATTATGCTCAGTTTCTTATCTATATATCCTATTTAATCCTCACAGCAATCCTATTTCATAGATAATATTATCTCCATTTTACAGAAGAGATAACTGAGCTTAGGTGAGTATAAGTAACTTCCAGAGATCACATAGCTAATTATTTAATGGCAGAGAAGCCAAGATTCGAACTCTAACAACATGGCTTCAGAAAGCCAAGTTCTTAATTTCAACAGTGGTGCTCTAGTATAGGAATTGCTTGAGTCAGAATAAATAACAGTGTAGGTTCCTAGATGTGATGGTATCAGACTGAGGTCCTAAAAATCAGTGGGACTTTGCTTGACCACATGGCTACAACAAGGAATGAATAAGTAAGTTAGCTGGTGCATCACACATATGCTTAGTTTAATTAATTTTTACAACATCCCTGTGCAGTAGGTATTAGCCTCGTTTCATGATGAGGAAACTCATACTCAAGGGGACTAAGTAACCTTCTCAGGATCACTCAGTCAGTAAGAACCGGAGCTGGAATTCAAACCTAGACTTGTTTGCTTCCAAAGCCTCTGCCTTTTCCAGGGGAAAGAATTCCAGGCAGAAGAAATAGGCTTTGACAAGGGCGTGGCTTATTGGTGTAAGAGAAGGGGAAATATGTCATGCTGAGGTGTGTGGGATTTATCTTGCAGGTACCCGGGAGCAGCAGTGTTCTCTGAGGCCACGAGTGATAAGGTTGGTTTTCCAGGCAGACAACTCAGGTGGTGGTGTGTAGAGGAAACTTGAGAGAACAGAAACTAAAGCCAGAAGACCAGCTACCAGGCAGTTACGGTCCAGACAAGTAATGTCAGGGGCTTGAAACTATGAATTCTGTGGGCTCCAAGAAGATCCTACTATGTCAGACAATCTTCAAAATTTTTCCTTTGCAGGAAAATTGCCATCTGGCATTTTAAAACAATGGCCATCCTAAAACATGGTAAAATATTTCAGGATAAATGTTTTTATGTAAATGATTTTACAAAATAAGCTAAGTCCCTGTGTCCTATTAGTATTCAAATTATGTTGTTGCTTAAAATATTCTTTTTATTATTTAATATAATAGAATATAGACTTTTTTTTACCACTGGACATTGTACAAAGATATAACTTATTTACTTGTGTAATTCACTGCCTCTCATTTAGGAAAAGAGGGGAATGAGGGAGGGTGTAGTTTGTATAAGATATGATACAACATAAAGGCAGGACTATAAGAAAGTTAATGCAACCAGACCGTACTAGAACAGGGCATACAAGGTAAATTAGAACTTTTAACAAGCTAACATACATGCCAGAGGAAATTCCTTGCCAACCAAGTGGGCTGATGGAAGTAGAGGGTGGAACTGTAAAAAAAAATAGAATCTTTTAGATCATGCGAGAGTTGGGAGAAAGAAGGAGAGCTTTAGTATGCTGACAAAAATAGGAAAGTGTCATGTGTAATAAGATGCTGGAGGTACAGCTTGGAGCTGCTCAGCCAGATTCATGTTCAGAAGAGAATGTCTTCAGAAAAACTGAGAAGAAATTTGCACTCAATTGGCTATGAGAACAACACTGTTATGGGCTGACTTGTGTCCCCCCACTACCAAAATTCATATGTCAAAGTCCTAACCCCCAGTACCTCAGAAGTAACTGTATTTGGAGATAAAGCCTTCAGAGAGATAATTAAATGAAAAATGGGGTCCTTAGGGTGGGCCATAATCCAGTATGACTGGTGACCTTATAAAAAGGCATTAGAACTGGCTCCGTGGCTATGCCTATAGTCCCAACTACTGCGGGGAAGCTGAGGAAGGAGGATCACTTGAGCCCAGGAGTTGAAGGCTGTAGTGTGCTATGATCGCACCTGTGAATAGTTCTCTATTGCTGTACACTCCAGCCTGGGCAACATAGTGAGACCCTGTCTCTTAACAAAAAAGGAAAAAAGAGAGAGAGAGAGAGATTAGGACACAAACAGAGGAATAACCAAGTAAAGATACAACAAGAAGGTGGCCATCTGCAAGCCAAGAAGAGAGGCCACAGGAAAAACCAACCCTGTCAACATCTTGATCTTGGACTTCTAGCCTCCAGCCCTGCAATAAAGTAAACTTCTATTGTTTAAGCCTCCCAGTCTGTGGCATCTATTTTGTAACGGCAGCCCTAGCAAACTAATACAAATACGAGAAAACAAAAGCATGGCTTCTTCAGGAACCAACTGTGAGAGAAACTTCAGCTTAAACTTTTCAGGACAAAAGTAGTGTAAGAGTTAATAGGAAATACAGTGACCCAAAGGGTAAGGGACAAGAGGGGATAATGCAGTGACTGGAAAGAGAATGAAATAGACTAGAACACACTGATGAAGTCCCCTAGCCTAAACTACATATCAGAACACAAGTTTAACCACCTCTTCATATGCTTTGTACTCACTCCAAGATTCCTTCACATTATGATAGTCAAATAAGCAAAAATAAAAATGAGTATTTCCTTTTTTAATTTTTTCATTTTTTTAATGAAGGTTGGAGTGAGGTTCAATTTTCTTTTTTTTTTTTTATCTTTGAGACAAAGTCTTACTCTGTTGCCCTGGGTAGAGTGCAGTGGCATCATCATAGCTCACAGCAACCTCAAACTCCTGGGCTCAAGTGATCCTCCTGCCTCAGTAGCTGCAACTACAGATTAATGATGCCTGGCTAATTTTTCTATTTTTAGTAGAGACGGGGTCTTACTCTTACTCAGGCTGGTCTCTCCTGAGCTCAAGCAATCCTCCTGCCTCAGCCTTCCAAAGTGCTAGAGTTTCAGGAGTGAGCCATGGTACCCGGCCCAAAACTGAGTATTTGAAAGAGACTATGTGAACTATAGAGTAATGATTTGATTAGCAAGTTCCTCAGGCAGAGAAAAGAGAAAATGCAAAAAGCTAGACATTCCAGAGAAAAGAAATAGCTCCCTCCTTCCACAGGTGGTAGTTACAGAATGTCCCCAAGCCGGAGGACTTGGCAATGAGAAAAGATTGCCTATTTAATCACAACTATTAGCTACAGCAAGGAATATAATTTTCTCCTCTGCAGT
>CAUYRT010096527.1:0-19869 GCA_963574885.1 Lepilemur ruficaudatus
GGGAAGTATAAAGCAGATGCCCTGATTACTATGAGTGTAAGTTCCTATGATGGTTTGGGAATTGACACTTCTGTCAGCTGATAACTGAAGTAGCTGAAAAGCTATTTCCTTCTCCTGCTCAGAACTGGAATTAAGCCCCCCTCACACTAATAAAAATGGGTTTTTATAGTATTATTCACATGCAGTTGTTTATTCACACCTTGGGGGAGGGTGGTGAATAGTGATTGTTTAGTGAGCTCTCTTCCTAATTTTCACTAAGTCTACAGCAGACAAAGACCCTGTTTCAAGGCCATGAAAAGGCTGGAGTAAATATTTTATTAATAAGTGACTACAATTGGCCCTTGAATAATGCAGAGGATAGGGAACAAAGATCCTTGTATAAGTGGATCCATGCAATTCAAACCCATGTTGTTCAAGAGTTAACTACTGAATTAAGGAGTACTTCCTTTTGCTCATTTATATTACTTATATTTCTAGTGTGCTAGAGAAAAAGTTGGAGTAAAAAACTTTAGGTGAATTTGAAGCCCTGTTTGTACTATGCTAGCCTTTAAAATTGAGTGAAAGAATTATTGATGTCAAATTAGTGTGGGATATAATATGCCTCTGCTGTTAACTCTAGCAAAAGGTATCTTAATCATGTTTTCTAAAATTAACAAAATGCATCCTTACCAAAGTTGCTATATTTGGAAACTGGAAACTTTCAAAGACAACTGACAGTGAAACTTGCCCCAGAGCAAAATGGACAGGAGGTAGTAAATGTCTTAAAAGACAGCAAAACGAAGCTTAGTAAAAGCCTGTGATTCGTTTATATGCTATAAATTAGCAAAAACTACTGTTGCAAAGCATTTTATGTCTGAAATCTGGGGCAATAAATAGTATCTTTGGTTGCCATCTAAAAATTTCATAACATGTCAAGTATTACCACATTTTTTCCATCATGGAATCATCCTTATAGGACTGCCTTATGATGTACTGTTTAATCATTAGAGCTCATTTTAGAATAGTAGTACTTTTAGCCATATGGTACTTATGGTACGTAGAATTACAATTTTACTTTTGCCGCGCACCTAAAAATATTGAAGCAAAATCTCCTACCAAAATACATAAACAAATAAATAAATAAAACCCACCACTTATTTACCTGTAGCACCCATGTAATAGAGTTCTTGGTCACTAAAGAAGACTGACAGTGACTGGCTGGGATGTTTCCAACACAGTCATGTCACTTAATGATGGAGATATGTTCTGAGAAACGTGTCATTAGGTGATTTTGTTGTGTGAACATCACAAAGTGTATTTACATAAACCTAGGTGGTGTAATCTACTACACACTTAAGCTATATGGTATAGCCTATTGCTCCTAGGCTACAAACCAGTATAGCATGTTACTGTACTGAATACTGTAGGCAATTGTAAAACAATGGGAAGTATTCATGTATCTAAATATAGAAAAGAGACAGTAAAAATATAAAAGATTTTTATTTATTTATTTTTTGAGACAGGGTCTTACTCTGTTGCCTGGGCTAGAGTGCAGTGGCATGATCATGGCTCACTGAAGCCTCAAACTCCTGGGCTCAAGCAATTCTCCTGCCTCAGCCTCCCAAGTAGCTGGGACTGTAGGTGCATGCTACCATGCCTGGCTAATTTTTCTGTTTTTTTTGGCAGAGATGCGGTTTTTCTCTTGCTCAGGGTGGTCAAAAACTCCTGACCTCAAGTGATCCTCCAGCCTTGGCCTCCCAGAGTGCTAGATTACATAAAAGATTTTTAAAAGGGACACTTGTATAGGGCACTTATGGTTAATGGAGCTTGCAGGCCTGGAAGTTGCTCTAGATCAGTGGTCCCCAATCTTTTTGGCACCAGGGGTGTGGGAGGTGGGGGGATGGTTTCGGGATGATTGAAGCACATTACATTTATTGTGCAGTTAGATCTCTCTGCTAATGATAATGTGTGTTTGCAGCTGCTCCAATATTGTAAATTTGCAGCAGTTTACAACAGGGTTCATGCTCCTATGAGAATCTTAGCAAATCTGACAGGAGGCAGAGCTTATGCGGTTATATGAGTGATGGGCAACGGCTGTATATACAGATGAAGCTTCTCTCGCTTGCCCACAACTCAGCTCCTGCTGTGCGGCCTGGTTCCTAACAGGCCATGGACCAGGTTGGGGACCACAGCTCTAGATGAGTCAAGTGAATGAGTGGGGAGTGAATGTGAAGGCCTAGGACATTACTGTTCACTTCTGTAGATTTTATAAACATTGTACACTTAGGCTGCACTAAATTTTTAGAGAAAATTTTCTTCAATAATAAATTAACCTCAGCTTACTATAAATTTTTACTTTATAAACTCTTAAGTTGGACATGGTGGCTCACACCTATAATCCCAGCACTTTGGGAGGCCAAGATGGGAGGATCGCTTGAGGCCAGGAGTTCAAGACCAGCCTGAGCAAAAAAATGAGACCCCATCGCTACAAAAAAAAAAAAAAAATTTTTTTCTTCATTAGCTGGGTGTAGTGGTGTGCACTTGTAGTCCCAGCTACTTGGGAGGTTGAGGCAGGAGGATCACTTGAGCCCAGGAAATTTGAAGTTACAGTGAGCTATGATCCAGCCATTGCATTCCAGCCTGGGTGACAGAGTAAGACCCTGTCTCTAAAAATATTAATTTTAAAATATTTTAAAACTGTTGACTCTTGTAATAACACTTAGCTTAAAAGACAAACACATTGTACAAAAATATTCTTTCTTTCTTTTGATCCTTATTCTATAGGCTTTCTTTTTTAAACTGAGACACACACACACACACACATTAGCCTAGTCTTACAAAGGGTTAGGGATCATCAATATCACTGTCTTCAACCTCCATATCTTGTCTCACTGTAAGGTCTTCAGGGACAGTAACATGTGTGGAGCTGTCATAACAAAGCCGCCTCTGGAGTATCTCTTGTAGGACCTGTCTGTGCTTGTTTTTCAGCTAACTTTTTTTTTAAGTAAGTAGGAGTGCACTATGTACGTAAGAGTACAGTATATACATAAACCAGTAACATATTATCAAAAATTATGTATGGTTAATTTTATATTCTATACTTTCGTACAACTAACTGGCAGCACGGTAGGCTTGTTTACACCAGCATCAGCATACACGTGAGCAATACGATGTGCTATGATGTTGTAACAGCTGCAATGTCATTAGCAATAGGAACTTCCCAGCTCTATTATAATCTTAGAGGACCACCATCATATATGTGGTCTGTCATTGACCAAAACATCATTATGCAGCACATGACTGTAATGAATATGGGTGGTATAGGAGTTTTGGGGGGCAGAAGTGAAACAAATTCTGTAGCTCATACATATTGTGGCTTATCTACTGCCCCTTTGGGATGAGGTAGCAGCTGGGCCTACAACTGCTCCACTTTCCCCTGGATCCTCCTTCACCTTCTCAGACTTTTGGTCCAGGTGTGCAGTCTAGCTCCATGATGAAGCATCCTGGCTTCTGTAAGACACCCATGCCACAAAGCTCAGAAGCATCAAGATCAGACCAGTGCTTCAGTCCATTTTTATGGGTCCCAGCTTATGCTTGTGGTTGGTTCCAGCTTATTCTTACTGCCAGCCCTCCTCCCCAGTCATCCAGCTTTCCTTCCCAACTGCCTATGGACTTCAACTTCCTGCATCACAGGCAAAGACCAAGCCTTATAAAGACTGCTTAACAAGCTCCTCCAGTTAAGGTCAAATCCCTGTTAATTCTCTCTTCCAATGGTTCTCCTTCTCTGATTAAATCCTGACTGCTATATTAATTTTGTGGAAAGATAAAAACATTCCTAATCTACCTGATGCTTGTCTACCAAAACTTGGGATTTAAGTTAACAAATTTTAACTTTGTCAACTTAGTGAATAAAAAAAGGCAGTTTTTACATTTAGTATATTGTTAAAATTACATTTAGTATATCTGCAGAATGCTCAACCTATTTATACCTGCAATGTTAGGAAGAAAAATCTTTAAAACTACATTTTGGGATAGCTGAATAGTAGTATTAAACATTATTTCAAACATTCTATTGTTTAATTTGTGAACCTATACCTTCAATTTTTCATGCACAAACCATAGCTAACTAGTTATTTTAGAAAAAGACATCATGACACTAATTTTAGTCACAATGTATTATAAAAATAACCTTCAATAAAGTGAGACGATTTTGAAAAGGATGTGGATGTGTCACTTCTATTATTTTTTTTAAGGACATTATATTGGTCATTTAAAAATGTTAGTTATATCAGACCCTTACTCTGTGAATTGTCTTAGATTGCCAAATATTTGCTATAATATACCTTAAGTATATTCTAAGAATATTCCCACTAGTAAAAGAATTATCATGTTTTTCATGTAAATTATTTTGCTAAGGATGTCTAAATGAATTTCACACATACTTAAATATAAAAGGAAAATAGGAACAAATAGGAACAAAAATAAAACAGTAAAGCCTTCATACATCTACAAGTCCAGAATTACTAACAGGAAACATTTAGAAAAGTATAATTACTACTTCTGCTAATAAAGTCTTATTAATAGACAAACTCTGGACACTTTTAAAACAAAAGTACCAGTAGCAATTCCATTATTTCCATATTTAAGTCAAACACAACTACATGCACTTGATTAGAAAAACAGTTTAAGCAGTACAGGGGTGAAATGCATTAGCTAGTTTTGAGATAGACGAGGAACAGAAATCTCAATTCCAGTTTATAGGTATGTATCTATCAGTCTGCAAACAGCCTGGACCCTAAACCTTTCAACTAGTGCCCAACTAAAAATGATAGTTTCGCTAGATACAAAAATGGTGTATCAAGTGATAATACTGTGTAAGCAATATAATGCACACACTAGAACCTGACTTAGTTGTAAGATGCAGCTCCAAGGTTAAAGTAAAATTAATTTTTACTGTTCTACTAGAAGCCCATTTTTTTCTCCTCTTCCAAATGCCTATTTACATTTTTTTTCTACCTTCCATATATATGTATCAATAGAATTATCACCAGTAAATTTAAAACTATCTTCAAAAAAATGTAAAGGGCAACATAACCTTTTCAATAATATATATGCAATTTATTTTGTGCTTTTGCTTTAATATTACCCCCTACCTAAATTATTAATTACATAGTTTTTAAAGCCTCATAATCAAATACCAGCTACCATTTACTTTAAAAATGTAGCCCACGCACACAGGGCTACATTTTTAAAGAAAAAACTACAGGCATACCTCAATTAACTGCATTTTCCATATAATATTTTTTTTACAAATTGAAGGTTTGCAGCAACCCTGTGCCAAACAAGTCTGTTGGCTGCATTTCTCCAACAGTATGTGTTCACTTTGTGTCTCTGTGTCACATTTTGGTAATTCTTGCAATATTTCACACTTCTGCATTATTATGCTATGAGGACCTGTGATCAGTGATCTTTGATGTTAGTTACTATTTTAATTGTTATGGGGCACCATGAATTGATAAATGTTGCATTCTGACTGCTCTACCAACAGGTCATTCCCCTCCTCTCTGTGTCCTAGGGTCTCTCTATTCCCTGAAACACAACAATATTGAAATTAGGTCAGTTAATAACCCTAAAATGGCCTCTAAGAGTTCAAGTGAAGGAAGAGTTGGTCTCTCACTTTAAATCAAAAGCTGGAAATGATTAAACTTAGTGAGGAAGACACGTAGAAAGCCAAGATAGGCTAAAAGCTAGGCCTCTTGAGCCAAAAAATTAGCCAAGTTGTGAAGGCAAATTAAATGTTTCTTGAAGGAAATTAAAAATGCTAATCCAGTGAACACATGAATGATAAGAAAGCAAAACAGCCTTACTGCCGATATGAACTTTCAGTGGTCTGGATAGAAGAAGATATCAGCCACAACATTCCCTTAAGCCAAAATCTAAACCAGAGCAAGGCCCTCTCTTCAATTCTATGAAGGCCGAGAAAAGTGAGGAAGCTGAAGAAAAGATGGAAGCTAGCAGAGTTTGGCTCATGAGTTCTAAGGAAAGAACTCATCTCCATAACCTAAAAGTACAAGGTGAAGCAGCAAGTCTGATGTAGAAGCCGCAGCCCTATAGTCCCAGCTACTCGGGAGGCTGAGGCAGAAGGATCGCTTCAGCCCAGGAGTTTGAGGTTGCTGTGAGCTAGGCTGACGCCACGGCACTATAGCCCGGGCAACAGAGTGAGACTCTGTCTCAAAAAAAAAAAAAAAAGCAGTACAACTAATCAAAGTTGTGCCTAAGCTATCGACACAGTATTGCCGACTTAATGGTAGCTTGTTTATGGCAGCAGCGAAGAAGTCTGGAGAGAGTGGAGATGAAATCGCCAAAGGTGTTTTCCACAGCTTGTTGAGAATTGAATACTTTTCCTTGCAAGAAGTGGTCAGTTGGTGCAAGGTCTGGTGAACATGGTGGATGACAGAGAGTTTCCAAGTCCAGCTTCTGTAGTGTGGAAAGTGTTGTTTGTGCGACATGTGGTAGAGCATTGTCTTGCAAGAGGATTGACTGTCTCTATTGACCAATCTCAGCTGCTTAATTGAAAGCATACTCATCATTTTGTCCAGTTGGCTGCAGTAGACATCCGCTGTAATTGATTGACCAGGTTTCATGAAACTGTAGTGGATAATACCAGCACTGGACCACAAAACAGACACCATTAGCTTATTTTAATGCATATTCAGTTTTGGACTGTGTTTTGGTACTTCATCTTTATCCAACCATTGTGCCAAATGCTTCCGATTGTCAAAAAGAATCCATTTTTCATCACCCTTAGAAAATGGTTTGCCTTTATGTCAGGACAGCAAAGAAAGGCCAGCTTCAAGCCAATTTCTCTTCTGATGCTCGTTTAATTGATGCGGAACCCATCTATCCAGGTGCTTTACTTTGCCCATTCGTTTCAAATGGTCCAATGTTGTTGGAATAGTAACGTCAAACCTTGCTGCTAATTCATGAATAGCTTGAGATAGATTTGCTTCCACTATAGCTTTCAGCTCATCATTATCCACCTTGGTCTCATGTTGCCCACATGGCTCATTTTCAAGGTTAAAATCACCACAGTGGAACTTCTCAAACCATCCACCTACTGTGAATTCATTAACCACATCCTTCCCAAACACTCCTATTTGAAGCTGTCTGTGCTGCATTGGTTCCATAATGGAACCCATATTTGATAATACAAATTTTTGACTTATCAATGGTTTTACAAAAATTGTTTTTAAACTTTGAAAGATAATCACAAGCCAGACCATGCATTTGAAAAAATGAGCATGTACCTTCACAATAAGAAGTGTCAAAGTGAAATGTCAGAGATATCAACTGTCAAGCTTAGTACTTAAGGAAATCAGACATTTCATACTTAATAGCCTAATAAGTAAGATCACTGATGAAGGTGACTACATTCAACAACAGATTTTCAATGTAGATTAAACAGCCTTTAATTGGAAGATGTCATCTAGGACTTTGATAGCTAGAGAGAAGTTAATGCCTGGCTTCCCAGCTTCAAAGCTCAGTCTAACTTTCTCGTTAGAGGCTAATGCAGCTGGTGACTTTTACTTTTAAGTTGAAGCCAATGCTCAGTTACCCAAGAATCCCAAGGCCCTTAAGAATTAGGCTAAATCTACTCTGCCTGTGCCCTTTATAAATGGAACAAAGCCTGAATGACAGCACATCTGTACAGCATGGTTTACTGAGTATTTTAAGGCCACTGTTAAGATCTGCTGCTCAAAAACAGATTCCTCTCAAAATACTACTGCTCACTGATCACACATCTGGTTACCCACAAGGTCTCATGAAAATGTACAAGAGTAGTTTTCATGCCTATGAATACACAATCCATTCTGCATGGATCAAGGGGTAATTTTGACTTTCAAGTCGTCTCACTTAAGAAATATACTTCCTAAGGCTATAGTTGCCTATAGATAAGTAATTCTTCTGACGGATCTATGCAAAGTCAATTGAAACCTTCTAGAAAGGATTCACTATTCTAGATGTCATTAAGAACAGTCATTATCCACAGGTCAAAATATTGATAGTAACAGAAATTTGGAAAATGTTCATTCCAACCTTCATGGATGACGTTGAGGGGTCATGACTTCAAGTGGAGGAAGTCACTGCAGACGTGATGGAAAGAGCAAGAGAACTAGAATTACAAGAGGAGCCTGAAGACGTGACTGAATTGCTGCACTCCCATGATAAAACTTTAATGAATAAGGAGTTGTTTCTTATGGATTAGCAAGTGGTTTCTTGAGATGGAATCTACTCCTGGTGAAGATGCTGTGAACATGTTGAAATAACAAAGGAATTAGAATATGACGTAAACTCAGCTGATAAAGCAGCAGCAGTTTCAGAAGACTGACTCCAATTTTGAAAGTTCTACTGTGGGTATAATGCTATCAAAAGCATTGTGCTACAGAGAAATCTTTCATGAAATATGAGTCAAACTTCATTGTTGTCTTAAATTGCCAGTTACTCCAACCTTCAGTAACCATACCTTGATTATTCAGCAGACATCAACATCAGGGAAAGATCCTGTCAGCAAAAAACTTTCTGAAGGCTCAGATGATTGTTAGCGTTTCTTAGCAGTATTTTTAAATTAAGGCATGTATATTGTTTTAGACATAATGCTATGGCACACTTAATAGATTACAGATAGTGTCAACATAACTTTCATATGCACTGGAAAACCAAAACATTTCTGACTTATTGCAGTGGTCTGGAACCAAACCTGAAAAACCTCTGAGGTATGCCTGTACTTTGTAAGGCAGCTATCACTTCCACTTTACAGATAGGAAACTAAAGACAAGAAACACAGCTCTCTACCCAGCTCTACTAAATAACACCTCAAACTCATGACTGGACTCTTCCATCTGAAAAGGCTCACGATATAACCACCACTGCTCATCCCCTTCTAAAGAACTTAGGCAAATAAATAAGGACAAACATTTTTCTAACAAAACCACTTTTATTTTTAAATCATTTTTACTACCAAATACAGAACAAAACTCAGTGTGGAGGCAGTGTTCACTTGATTTCAACTGGTTATCTTAATCTGTTAAAAGGCCTGTGTCCCAGTGTAACACTACCTTTGTGCAGAAAAAGTTTGCTGAAAATAAATATCCTAAGAATGGATAATCTTCACTGCAGCATCTTAAGTCAGTGACACTACCTTAAAACAACAAAAAATTAATCCCTTTAGAAAAGTTAGCATATTTGTATTCAGAGATTACAAGTGAGGGAATAGACTGTGAATAATATTAGGTTTTACCACGTGAAACTTCCAATATTTGAGTTGTTTTTGACTTACAAAAATGGTCATGTCACATGGTTCAACCTTTATCTACTAAAAAAAGTTTACACAAATGTCATTTGTGTTCAACTTTGTTTTTAAAAATACAGTGATTATTAGGACCATTACTAGAACTTCTTATACTCATAGACAAAATTCCTTTTGTTAAATCTTTAAAAAGTTACTTACTACAAACTGTAAAAACAATGCTGCTTTTCTATATGGCATTTAAATTTTAGAACAGTTAAAAAAAAAACCCCAATTTATACTCAAAACTTAGATAAAAGCTACAATCCCCAAGTTTCACTTTCCCTTAATTCCAGCCATCCCAACACTGATTTCATAAATGAATATACTATTTACTATTGTACAGTAGATACATATAATTGACAGCTTCTATACTACTCCAGAAAAGGCAAATATTTATATTTCACTGAAAATATAAATTTACTAGATATAGTTGGGATCATTTTATCCTAAAGTTCATTGCTTTATCCAATCCCATTCCCAAACCCACACTAACCTAAGAAAAATGACTATTTTAGATAGAAATTAAATCATTTTTTGACAATTATGATGGCAACTATCACTACAGTGATGGAATTTATGTACTATATTTAAACATGTGGATAGAAAGGGAAAGGGCTTACTTTGTAAAATGAATGAGGTAAATGTCATACATTCAATAGTGTAAATAAATACAAATACAGTTTTACAGGAACATGAACATAAGTTTAAGGGTTTTATTATCAAAGTCTTGTAAAACAATTTCAGAAACTGTACATCAACATGGCACAGACTGTAGCCTACTTTTGTTTTTACTTAACAAAAGTGAAGCCTGAAACTCCTTAACTAAGAAAACAGTTGCCTAACTACTTTGCATATAACATGAAATCACTGTGTGCATAAGATTACTACTGCAGTAACACAAATTTATTGGTTTTATACAATTTGAGATCAAATAAAAGGTACATTATCAAGTAGATTTGTCTTATTTTAAAAGCATATGAAGGTCAATTTAAAATGCACTACCCTCTTTTTCCAACACTGAGCTTAAAACAAATTAATGAAAGGGCAGAAAATTGAAAATCAGGACAAGAGATAACTTTTTTTTTAATAGATGGACTCAGGATAGGCAGATAGCTTTCACTGATGTAAATGTGGAATAAATTATTATTTCAGGAAAAAAATTCCCAAACACCTTATGAAAAAGTATACAACTCTACTTCAAAATATGCTATTTACTCACTGCCAAAGACAGTTTTATTTGAAATCTTGTTTCTGTAATTAAAGCCTAATTAGCCATCAAAAAAGGTTAGTGCATATATAACCTTTCAAAGTTAAACAAAAGCCACAAAAATTTAGCCACAAGGCTTAAAGGATTATCTATTTCAAATGCTCATTTCCAGATGTAAATATAAGAATGTTAATTTGTATGTCAACAAACAAGACCGTAAGTAGATCCATCATGTTGGAGGATTTTAATGACATTTAGGATATTCTTGCCACAATCACATGCAATCAGTGCATTCCCTACATGGCTCTATTACGGCAATGAATCAGATTCTAGAAATACTATAAGTGAACTTACTTAATAAAGGAGATCATACAACATAAACAATCCATGCCTGCGGTAGATGCATGCAGCTTTTCATTTCTGTTAAGAAGCAGTACCAGAATAGTAAAACTGCTTGGTTTCTCAATCAGATTTCACTGTGACAAGAACTGGTTACCCCTGTACCATTTCCTAAAAGCTTTTTGATGGAAATAACTAATTGTCAATATCAGGAGCTTTGTAACCATTTATAACTCAGAGCTGTATACATCTAGGTTTGAGATGAACAAATACAGCATTAATAAATCACACAAAGGAATGACACTGATGCATGTATAACACAGTTGGATTCTCACAGAGGCAATATTCAGTCACTCATATCCATGTCTTCTTCATGATGATCATCCCCATTCACTTTGGATTCTCTTAGTGAATCACCAGTTCCCTTTTCCACAGAACATTCCTTTATTTTAGGGGAACCTGCTTCTGCTGGTTTCTTCTCTTCTTTTTTCTCTTTCTCACTGTCATACCCCTGTTCCTCTTCATCATAGTCCCGTGTAACCTGCTTTGCCAAGGAAAATAATAACAGTAAATGTCTTCAAAGAAAAATCACTTCTTAGAAGTACCAACATCACCCAAAATACCAAAATAAGTTGGTTTGTAAACATACTTTTACATCTTTATCACTCTCTGATTTTCTTTCCCGGTCCTTTTCCTTATCTTTACTCCTCTTCTTCTTGCTTGTTGATCGTTCTCTTTCATCTCTACTTCTTTCTTTGTCTTTATCTTTCTTCTTCTCCTTTTTATGTCTAGAATGACATTAAGATGTGTAGCAACAGGTTTAACATGCTTAGATGATGAGCCTGACCCAAATTCACAAGATATCAATAGGACAGTGAAGATACAAAATCCTGGACAATAAAGGTACAACTAACTGTGTACAGGTAATACAGGCTAGAAGACCATAACTTGATTACAGGTCTATGATGCCCAATCCTAAAGTGTTTAAGTCTCAAGGCTTAAAGAGAATATATCAAAACATTTTTAAGAACTTTCACAGGACAGTTTTAAAACTGACAAGCTCTGAAAAATATAAAGGATAGATCAAAATGATTAAAATTCTTACCTCCTAGGGGATGGTGAGCGAGATAATTTTCTTTTAGGAGACCGAGGCTTTTTAGGAGATCTTGTTCCACTCCTGCTTCTTCGTCGCCGTCTCTCTCTAGAATCACAAATGTGCAAACTAGGCTTTAAAATACAGCATATGATCTAAAAGATACAGACATATCACAGATGTGTGTCTAGGCTGGAGCTTTACTAGGAATTCCTACAATATGATTCTGCTTCACAGTACTGTTTTTAGCTGAACAATCAATTGGATAATAAAAATCTGCAAACCATGTACCTTTCCCGTTACTGCCCTGAAGAAATCTCCTAATTTCTAGCAATTCTTTTTAAAGACATTCTGACACAACAGATTGAAATCTGAAATAAACTACTGTTGAAATAAATTAGTTTTAGATTCAAACATTCATTGTTCAGAACAGGTACAGGATAATCCAATAATGTTGTGATACAGAAGGCAGCCACTAACAAAATCCAAAAATTAACTTCCAAATCATCAGATGAAATTCAGAACTAGTTAGTGGAAAGGTAGAAATCAAATTGACTGTCTATCAAAATCACCCTCCCTCCACCGAAAAATCCTGCTTTCAGCAATTGTTGAGATATATAGCTTTCCCTTGCTGTGACTATAAAAAAATTCTGTCCATGATTCTCAAAAATTGTCAGACTGGCAAGATGACCATTATACAATTTAGCTACAAATAATGCAATCAACAAATAAAACTCGAACATTTTCATTACCCCAAAAAAGAAAACCCATACCTCTTTAATTCTTCCTGTCCTCCTGGCAATCTATCTTTATGGATTTGTCTATTCTGGAAATTTCACATAAATAGAATCACATAATATGTGGCTTTTTGTGAACTGTTTTCAAGGCTCATCAAGGCTGCAGCATGTAGTGGACATTTGCACTGCCTTTTGGCTATTATGAATAATGCTGTAAACGTTCAGGTACAAGTTTCTATGTGGACATGTTTTTGATTTTCTTAGGTATTTCCCCAAGAGTAAAACTGCTGGGTCAAAAACCTCCATGTTTAACATTCTTAGGAATTGCCAGACTGTTTTCCAAAGCAGCTGTATCAGTTTATATTCACACCAGCCAGGCACAGGGTTCTAATTTCTCTGCCACCTCATGAACACTTTTCATCTGTCTTTTTGATTATAACCATCCTAGTGGATATGAAGTGATATCTCACTGTGGCTTTGATTTGCATTTCCTTGGTGACTAATAATGCGGAACATCATTTCATGTGCTTATTAAACATTTGCATATCTTCTTTGGAGAAATGCCTATAGATTCTTTGCCATTTTTTAATTGGGTTATTGCCTTTCTGAGTTGTAAGAGTTCTCTCTATATAGTGTAGGTATTAAGTCCCTTATCAGATATTTAATTTGCAAATATTTTCTAGCACTCTAGGTTTTTACTTTCTTGATAGTATCCTTTGAAATATAAGTGTTTAATTTTGGTGATTTCCAATTTATCTTTTTTCTTGGTTGTGCTTTTGTGTTATATTTAGGAAACCACTGCCAAATACAAGGTCATAAAGATTTACTTCTGTTTTCTTCTAAAAGTTTTATAGTTTTACCTCTTACATTTAGGTCTTTCTTCCATTTTGAGTTGATTTTTTTATACAGCATGAGCCTCCTAGCAAATTTAAGTAATGTAGATTAATAAACAAACACTGCAACATAATGTGTACATGAGATCAGAAGAAAATGAAATTAAGTATGGCCAACCCTTATTAGTATCATAGGAATTTCAAAGTAAGCATGAAAAATATATTTTTTGTGGAGTAAAGTTTGCAACATTTCAATTTGCACTGTGACAGTTTAGAGACAGAATTAGTTCAAGAATGACGCTCAGAACTTGCACCGCCTGCCATTAGTTTATCAATGAACCACTATAAGGGAAAGAAAAATTCTTGAGTATCAACATGTAGATATGATAATATAACTTACTATAATTAACTTAACAGAACAATTCAGTATGCTTTAGCTCTTAAAACTGTTAAGATAGAAAAACTGACCTTTGTTGAGTTCCGTGTTGTATCAAATATACTCTACACCATAAAATATTTAAATAACAAGAAAGAGAAATTTCAGGTTACTCTTCACAAATTGTCTTTGCAAAAGCTTTCAATAATGGCAAAGCTTAACTTTTATCAAAACTGAAATATTTTATCTATGTTCTGGAAAACATTTCATGTTCACAGCCTATTGATAATCTTACAAGCAAAGTTGAAAATGCTAAGAATTCATGATGCCATCTTACCTGCTTGCACTTCTAGAACGTCTGGCTGTGCTATAACTTTTAGGTGGTGTTTTGGAACGTTTCTTTTCTTTGTCTTCTTTCTTTTTGTCTCTAACAAATGAACATAATTTATGAATGCATTAGAAGACTCAGCTAATGCCAATTTACATAGCGTTACAAAATGAAAGTATAATCAGGTCTAATCCCATTCTTCAAAGCACGGATGTTATTCTGACAACTGTTTTAGAAATAACAGCCCATTTGTCATATTTGTGGTACAAAACTCCTTCAAAAATCCCATTTTCCTAGTATTTCACATAAAATTTCTCTCCAGCAGTGTACACTTCGAGATGAGAAAAATATTATGATGTTGGCCAGTTTCTTGGAATGTTTGGTGGTAAACACCAATAGGTTTAATAATTGTCTCTAAGCTCTTCAACACTCTTTTTTTTTCTCAGCTATGACTTTCCCAAACCACCTCTCCTATTAAGGCCAAAATCCATAATAATGCACTACCAAAATCACCCATCAATACCATCAATATTCTTCCAATGCACACATCCCATGTTAACCTTTATTATGGATCAAGTCAAGCTTCTACCTTTTTCTGTTGCTACATACTCTGGGCTCTTCAGTGCTATTAGAAAAATATCCTATTGTAATGGACTGGTACTACAGCCATACCTCAACTCAAAATCTTTTCACAGATTCTGGTAAATTTATTTTTATTCCCCACAGTATTTTTTTCCCGAAGATCACCATTCTCCCTGAGATCCTGAGCAAAGGGTAGATAATCAACATAAGTTTGTTGAACGAGAAGTGCCATAAACACACACACACCCCTATCTCAACTACTCTATAATTCTAGGGATCAAAGTATCCCTTTTATTGTTCTCAGCTAATCTTTTCATTCTATGGTCTCTATTTCATTCCTTCCCTTCTCTGGTCATCCTGCTCCATCAGTTCTCCTCTCTCTCTATTAAAGTATTTATCTTCTTATTCCTAGGGTACAACAACTGTCTAATGGGTCCCAGTCATGCCTTCCATAAATTGATTCTGCACTGTCAGAAACCTTTCAATGTATAAACCTGAAAATACTAATTTTATCCTGTTCATTTCTCAACCCACTCCAGTTGCTTCCTGGATCAAGTGCAAACAGTGTGAACAACAAAGCCTTCTATGATCTGTCTCCTTATACTTCTGATCTCATATCCTCCTATCCCACCTATACAAAAATACTTGCTATTTTAAGAAACAGCATTCTCTCCTCTACCTGAAACCATGCCCCCCACTGAGTTTAGTGAAATTTATCAGAATACCTGAGTCACTTATCAATTAAACCTCTTCCAACATTAGCAACTGGCAATCATCATTTAATAGCCCTTCCCCTGTAATTACATTTACCACTCCTCTCTTAGTAATCAGAAAGTCCTTAGAAGAAGGAATGCCTAAATCCTCTTTGCATAACTGTTCCATTAAGCAACACTGGATTGACTGAATTAATAGAGGATTCACTGTGTAACATATAATGACTAAAATCGCCACTGTTATGGCCTGAACATTGATAGTAAAGCCACCCTAGCTCCTGTTCCCATCAGTTGAGTTATATGCTTACCAAGAATAAATTTTGTTGGGTCCCCAGCTGCACTTATTTTAATTACATGATTTAAATATATGAATGGATAAAACAATACAAAATATAGCACTGCTTCTAAAAAATTAAGATACCTATTTTAGAAAAAGACAAAGGACAGTTGATAAAAAAAAATTAAGCACTGTGAAAACATATATGTCTGACAAATATAAACAATCAGGGGCATACTAATTTAAAAGGGTTTGGGCTCCATATGAAAAGACTGGTCACTGAGTATGTGTTTAAGTGGAAATAAAATCCTCACTTTAACTCCCTACTGGTCCCAAATCATAGGCTCAGAGAACGTTCAGTATGGTTCAGCATATATAGTAATCCTTTTTAAATGTTTCCTAGTCACTGATAACGAGACCTATAAAGATGATGAAGCTTGGTGCCTTGCCTTAAACTCTGGCATACCATGAGGAATGGCTGGGGTAGCACTAAATCCTTAGCAGCGGTTAATTGGAAAGGAGGAAGTGAAAAAAAGTAGTAGGATAGCAAGAAATTTTACTAAGGCCTTCAGCTTACAGCTGAAGTTCTACTTTGCAAGGAAGCAGCAGAAAAAAAAAGTCAGTCCCCTCAAATTCTAAATAGTTTCTTCCCCTGTCTAGCCCTATTCTCTCTGCTCCCCAAACACAACCAGCTCTTTCATTATTTAGTAGCAGCACAGTATTTGGGGTCTTGGGAACTCTAAAATTTGTGTTCTCACCCAATGTTAACAAGTCTTTTCTACCTGGTTTTTGATGTGCTCCTTGACCTTCTACCTCTCTCTCTGGAATGAGATCTTCTCCGTCTTGGACTTTTGGATCGTCGCCTACTCCTTGACTTAGAATGTGATCGCCTCCTCGATCTGCTTCTTGACCGCCTAATAATGTAAAAGGAAGCAAGTATGTGCATATAAATATAAAAAGACTGTGAATATTTAGCTTAGTATCAGACATATGGATTAACCACCAATTAAATGGGGATAATTCCCTTCTAGCTGCTGTCATTATTTATTTAGTCCATAGAGTATATGCCTTTGATACCTTAGAAATTAGTAATACCTTTTAATACTTAGAATTCTTTACCTTTTAATGTTTTGCTCAATGTCAGACCAGTCCTTCTATACCCACTATATCTACAACTCTAAGGTTAAAATTCTACTAGAGAATGAAGGAAAAATACAAAACATCTTACTCATCTGTATCATCCTATATAATTATATAACATTCTGGTATGTATTTCTCTTCTATTTGGTTCCTCACTATTGCAGCTTAAACAGTATCATTTCTCAAATACTTAATTATGCTATATACAAACTTTAATAGGACTTGTAAGCCAATAAAGCAGGTATTATTTGTATTTTATAAATACAAACCACTTAGTTTGTGACATCTATTATCTCATTGTTGTCTCTGAAATAAATTCCACTTCTTTAATTCACAATTTAAGAAATTCCAAGCAATAGAAGCCTTATATAGATACGTATGACTCAGTGCTAACTGCTTTTACTCTCATTTTCCCCTCAACATATCACCATCTCTACAGGATTGTCCCTTTCACATCACGTGAGAGAAACGTTTCCTATACTTGCCCTCCCGTCCCACTATTCCTAAGACTTAAGAAGCACATTTAACCTTTAGCTATTGTCATCCTTCTTCCTGTCTTAAAACACTCATTTTCCTCTATTTTAAGAATTAAAAATAAGCTACAATCCTTTGCTTAGTCTTTAACACTTAGCTCTCATTCATACGCCAGGTAACTTAAGGGCATTATCTAACCTCTTTGATCCTGTTACTTCAGCAAAGAAGGGTAATGACAGCTACAACACAGGATAGGTGTAAAGATTAAATGTGTTACAGAGTCTAGTTCAGTGCCTTAGTGTAGGCATATACAGTTGATCCCTGAACACCACGGGCTTGAACTGTGTGAGCCCACTTATATGAGGATTTTTCAAACAAATTCACATTGAAAACAGTATTCAAAACCTACATATACGAAGGGTTGACTTTTTGTATAAGTTCCAAGGGACTTGAGCATACAGTTACAGGGGGTCCTGTAACTAATCTCCTGTGTATACCAATGGACAACTGTACACTAAATATTAATGCCCTCCTTTCCTCTTAATGATGTGCTAATAACAGCTTCTGTTGCCTTAACTCTCTAAAACAATCACCTTAAAACCCATCAGTAGTCCCTTACTGAGCTCAATAAATTTTTATATTTCAAATTACTTACTAAATATCCCTTGCAATAACATCTCTATATTCTAAGAAATTTTCACTTAATTCTTATCTACCTTTCTGTACGTTCAAAAAGACATGGGAAATTTGTCTACCCATCACTCTTGAGCAACTACTATTGTGCCTGACTTAAACAAAATAAAATGCACCAATAATGTACTTCAAGTGAAATAATGAGCCTATAAAATATCAGCATCATCACTTTTTTCTTGAGAGAGCAAAACATTCTGGAAAATAAAAACTAATGTTGTTAGAATTATTGTTCATCTTCTGAGGACTCCAGCTTTAAGAAAAATTTAAGTTAAAATTTTCAATAAACAAGTTACACATTTTTCCTCCCTTTAATGGACATAGAAAAAGTACAGATGTAGATGACAAATCACAAGAGTATTCTTACAGGTTTCTTTCGAAACAAAAGGATTAACAGTATAGTTTTAAAAAATCTAATAGGCAGAAGTACCACATAAATCTACTTACCATAGGGTTCTAAAATAGTTGTTTTTCAAGGGGAATGTACTGCAGAATCACTTTTACTGCACTTAATAGTTTAGGTTTTAACAATCATCAAAATAGAGATTAGCATAACTCCTAACAGTAAAAAAGCTTACTGAAAGTCATGGTCATTTTATATACTTAGATGCTTAACATACAACAATCCACAATAATTATCTGTTTATGATGTATTGTAAGTGTCTGAGTTCAGAGAAATAAGTATTTCACTTCTATTTTTCACTGGTCATAGTAAGTAATTTTTATTAAAATTTGAGAATCCTAGTAAGATTTAGCATATTTAACAAAAACATAAGCTTTCCTTCTTAAGAATTTGGAAAGAAACACGTAAATTGTGGTAATCTTATTATGAGATATATCCCATCGAAGATATAAAACTAAACTATGAGAGCTGTGTCCTGTGCGATGAAAACTGTAAGCATCACTAACACTACACATTAAGAGTAAAATCTGAGCTATACCTTGAAGAAAGAAAAAGGAGCTTCTCAGGTAGAAATGCAGATATGGGAAAGAGCATTAGGCAGAAAGAATCATGAGCAAAACCATGGAGACATAATAAAAATGGTATGTTGAGGTAAGTAGTCCTGTACTTTTGGAGTGGCCAATGACATGTGTAGAAAGATAAACCAGACTGAACAGTAAAGAACCCTGAATGCCATCCTTAAGTTTTACTATCACCTTATTAAAACAACAGGGAGCTTCTCAAGATTCAATAGAGCTGTGACATGATCCAGATTTGGGTTTTTTTAAAGATATCTCTTGGAACAAGACGGGCTGGGATAAGGTGGGTGACAGGGAATAAAACAGACATACCATGTAGGACAATAATGTAATAATCCAAGAAATGACTTAAAATAAGACAATGACACTAGAGTAAGATGCTGATCATGAAAGTAAAGAGAAAGGGCCATCTCTGAGACAGAATACAGTTTGTTAGATATTTCGATATGATGTGTGTTTAATAGAGGCATGACATATAAGAAATTGGGGTTATGGTTAAAAGAAGAAAAAAAAATGTGACAAAGTCTAGAATTCAAGTATACTTCACTGCTCTTTCAAGAATCCTGGTGGCCGGGCGCTGTGGCTCACGCCTGTAATCCTAGCACTCTGGGAGGCCGAGGCGGGCGGATTGCTCAAGGTCAGGAGTTCAAAACCAGCCTGAGCAAGAGCGAGACCCTGTCTCTACTGAAAATAGAAAGAAATTAATTGGCCAGCTAGAAATATATAGAAAAAACTAGCCGGGCATGGTGGCGCATGCCTGTAGTCCCAGCT
>CAUYRT010096530.1:0-14620 GCA_963574885.1 Lepilemur ruficaudatus
GTCCTAGCTGCAGACCTCTTCAGGTCTGCTGGCCCCTTTGCTGGGGAAGGGTGAGCACACAGCCTCTGGGCTCTTTCTTAAGCCTGTTGCTGCGCACTCCACGTACACACTCCTGTATACCCTTCCTTCCTGCTGGGCCCACAGACACTCTATTCATCCAGAGTGGAGTAAGTAATTGGATCTCCATCTGTTCTTCCAAATCAGTGTTGATGGCATGAACTCAATACCATGAATTTTGTAGGCCTTGGATTTTTGAAAAAGAAAGCCCAGGTTCTTAGAACTCAAAAGCTTTTGACCTGTATCATCCTTTGCTTGAGGCAATAAATGCTGATGACTGCAGGGGAATGAAAGAGTAGACGGAAGGGAATATGGTTCTACCACTTAAATATATATTTCCTTTTGTTACTTCTTTCAACTCCTTTCAAAAACTTATTTTTTTCTTTTTTTTCTTTTTTTTTTAATTAGCTCACTACAAATTGTGACTGTAAACACTGTACTGTAAATGCTTTGTAGTTTTCCCCCAATTAAAAAAAAAAATGGAAAAAAAACCCCAGAGAATACATTTTTAGCTGGTCAAACTTTTTGAGTTGGAGGGAAAGTTTCAGGTTCAGAGAGGGAGCTTTCCAGCCTCTTCCTGTCCCAAAGGTGGGGCTGGGGACGGGAGTGAGGCCCTCGGGTGCTTGTGCACCGACAGGGGCTTTCTTCTATTTGGAGCCTCCCTGACCTGCGCTCCCCCGGGCCTGGTCAGGGCACCTGTCACATACGGCCATCTGCTCCTCTGGCTCCCCTGCTGGCTGGAAGCTCAGCGCTTGCCCTGGGAACGGAACACCAGGGATGCCGAGGAAACATCGGTGGTGCAAATGGGGCTGCCTAACACCGCATACCTGCCGTGCTGGCCGTCAGCCAGGCCATCTCACCTGCACATCCATGACACACCCGGAGATGGGGACCATTGACCCATGCATTGTTGAGGAAACTGAGGTTCAGAGTGCTGAGCTGCAGGTGTCCGGGGGCCTCTGGCTCTGGCCAGAAGCTGGCTGCTCTCTTGGCTCTGCGGTGGCCCCACAGGGGCTGCTGTCGCCATCAATAGAGCAGGCTCCGTGTGTGCGTGTTTTCTAGAGAATGTCCTGGAAAACAACCTCTTGTTCTGATAGTGCTCAGGCTGGTGGGAGGACGTGCAGAGCAGCGTGGGGCCTGTGATGCCCCAACAGCGGGAACTGTGCCTGCGTCCCCACTCCATGCGCAGGCCCCGGCCAGTGCCAGCCCAGGCCAGTGCAGGCTGGCGCTCAGGTGCCAGGCTCTTTCCTTGTGCCATGTTTCCTTCTCTTGCTACCAGGGGCCCAAGGGGCAGCGTCCCAAGGCCACAGAGTTAGCAAGAAGCAACAACTGGGCTCGGCGCCAAGTCCCTGACACTAGGTTAATTTTAAATTAAAAAATGAGACTATCATCAGAGGAAGTGCTGGCCAGGCCCCATGCCCGCTGTGCAGCACCCGCAGACACACACACACACACACACACACACACACACACACACACGCTGCCTCCGCAGGTGGGTCCCAGAGGCCTGGCCAGGGGTCAGCGCTCAGGACTCTGGACCCCAAATTCTCGGCCATCTGGATAATGTGTGTGAGTCTGTTTCCCATTACAGGGTGGAGGCGGCTGTGAGACTTGGCTGAGCTGACATACAGGAAGTGGCTGCCGTGGGCCTGGGCCCACTCGCATCCTCAGGTGATGGCCTGCTGTTGCCCAACCTTCGCTTGCCCTGGACTCCCGCAGAGCCCCCTGCTGTGCGCGCACTCTCGGCTGTGTGGCTCATGTGTTGCCGTCTGTAGTTGCGATCCATCATGAGGACACACTCTGTTCACGTGAATTGGACATGGATGCTTTGCAGGTCACCCCAGCCACTTGCCATCAGTGCATCTTTTAGGGTGGCAGTTCTGCTGTGCTAAGGTAACCTCAGGGAGCGGAGCAGCCCCCCTGAGACCACTGCGTGTGGATCCAAACTACAAAAGAGAGGATGAGGTACATGGGGTGTGGACGTGGCAGTGTGGTGGCGTTTCTGGCGTGGTTAGGGTGCTGTTGCTCTGTGCCCCACCAGGAGGCGAGCTGTGGTCATCTCCGTGATGCCTGTGCTAGAGACATAAAGTGACTGGGTTGCGCCAGCAGTCTGGCAGGTTGCCTAAGGCCTCTGAACAAGGCTCTGTGTGTCTTTCTCCTCTGAGCGCTTCTCATTTCTTGATGCTTTAATATTTTTGTCTCTGTCTCCCTGATGGATTTCTGGATTGTTTGCTAATTAGATGGATTTTCCTCGGCTGCACAGATCCTTAGTGGCCCCCAGAGCTGGCTTTTCCTGCCCATCTTCCAGCCCTCTCTACCCGTCTGGCATGGTGCAGTGGGAATTGATTGAAAACCATAGTGGAGTGCACGTTTTCAAGCTTGGGGTGCTCCAGCAGTGGACTTATTTTCATGTTGTGGCCAGCGTCTTCTGCATTATCAACACAGCATTGTGCTTCTGTGTGGAAATAAATGAAGACCACTCAATACGAATGGAGCATTCATTCAGAGCTTGCTGCACAGCAGAGGACTCAGCCACCAACACATGCGGCTGGCAGAGACGCAAGGCAGGAACGATGTGAGAGCACTTTATAGGGGGGAGCACGGAGGACCCAGGGATGCTCTCACTCGAGATTGCCAGCATGGGGGAGCTGTTGGTGGACAAGCTAGACACAGGGCATCCTACGTGCCATAGACTGTGTCCTCCAAATTTATATGTTGAAATCCTACCCCCCAGTGTGATGGTGTTGGGAGGCAGGGCCATTAACAGGTGATTAAGTCACGAGGGTGGAGCCCTCACGAGTGGGATTAGCGCCCTTACAAAAGAGGCCCCAGAGAGCCCCCTCCCCCTTCTATATGAACCAGGAAGTGGGCCTCATCAAACATCCAATCTACCGGCACCATGATCTTGGACTTCCAGATCAATGAGAAATAAATTTCTGTTATTTATAAGCCACCAGGCTATACTATTTTGTTATGGCAGCCTGAATGGACAAAGATACTGCTTGATTGGTTGTGGGAGCATGTGTGGCTTTCTCTGGCTGCCCTGAGTTGGAAGCAGGGGCACAGCCTGGGGAAGAGCCCGCTGCTGAAGCGGTCCTGCCTGTTCTGGGCTGGTTGTCGCAGAGGCTGTGGCTCAGAGTTTGGTTGCCATATGTGGCCATTGTCTGTTTGTATATTAAGTCCCTCATCATTAAAAACTATAAAATAATGAAAAATAATTATAAGTGGGCTGAAGGATCATCGCGGACCTCCTGCAGAAAGCAGGACATGAGAAGGGCTTTGAAATCTACCATGTTCAGGCTAGATGGAGTCCTGCGCATATGTCTGAATATGCAGAAGCAGTTTGTAATGATATATTTATTCCATAAGGAAAAGAAAACTATGTAAAGCTTGAATCTGAAAATTTTGTAGGTGCCCTTGCACCCACTGAAAAAATTAAAAATGTGAGAGTTTAAATCTTTGATGTTACTGGTTGCAGAAAATATTTTTATTTCTTTACATAACATACAAGTTTTTAAGATTTGGTGTTCCTGCTCTGTGACCAGAACACTGTGTAACAGGGCAGAAAGAGCACTTATTTTGAAACCGTAAAGACGTGTATTTGAGTCCTAGCTTCTAAATGTCTACCCATATGATCCTCAACAATTTAATTCATCTTTCTGAGCAGGGTCATGGTGTCAACCTCCTGGGCTAACAGTGGTGGAGATTAGTAGTGGAGAAAACATATACATACATAGGCACACACACCTAGTGGAGTCCAATGTGGCTGGTATTTTTATAGGTAGGACAGAGATTGCAGATAAGTTAAAATGCAAGAAAAAGCAGTAAGTTTGCTACCAGTGCTTTTTTCTCTGAGCAGAGTGAACTGCATGATCCTTAGCTTCCCTGGAGGGTGATGAATTCTATGTTATATCACCTCTTTCTCTAACCCCTTTAGGGTCTTCCCTATTGTTGGTCCTCCTTGGTTCCCAGAGGATGGCGCTACACTGCGGAGATTGATTAAGCCAATTTACACCGGGGATCTGAGCAGCATAGGCACACCCTGAGCTGCCCCGACTCATCAGTTTACCTTCCCAGGAGGATCTTTGGCGACACTGTGGCCACGGTTGTCACTCCGTTGTGTCTGCAAAATGGAATCACTGCGGTTGGTGTTAGCTTAGCTGTCAGACACCATGTCACAGAGCGGGAGATGTAAACAGCAAGCGTCCATTTCTCATGGTTGTGGGGCTGGGAGACCAGGATCAAGGTGCTGGCGGAGTCAGTGTGTGGCGAGGGCTGCTTCCTGGTTTGCAGATGGCCTCACTTCATCCTCACAAGGCAAAAGAAAAAACTCGTGTCTCTCTTCTTCTCAGTATAAGGACACTAGTCCTGTCATGGGAGCTTCACCCTCATGACCTCATCTAACCCTGATCACCTCCCAGAGACTCCCTCCAAACACCTTTACATTCAGGATTGGGGCTTCAACACATGAATGTTGACACAAACCTGGGGGGACACAAATGTCCCTAGTAGTGCTCCAACACCAGGGCAATGAAATTAGACCCCTTTGGGGTTGGCCCCAAGCATCTGCTCTTACTAGCAGCTCCCCACTGCCTTTCTGATTGAAAAGATGGTTCATTCCAAGCCTGTGTACAGATGGAAGCAGTGTGAACCAAGCCTGAGAGGCAGGTAAGCAGGTGCATGGACCAAAGGCAGCACATTAGAGGGGAGCCTGCAGGGGCAGGGAGCGCGGCGTGCACGGGAGGGGAGCACATGACAGACACCGTGAGCGTTACTCAGCAAAGGTGTCCTCCTTTGTCCCAATCAACACATGAGGCTTACCCAATCCTCATTTTCAGCTAAAGTAGAGAAGTTGGGAGAGTTCACACAAGAGAGTGTGGTACAGGCAGGACTAGAACTCAGGTCTGATTCTCAAACCTCCCTCTAAACCCCCACGTGGTTTTGCTCAGGAAAAAAACAGACAAAACCAGCTAGTGGGTAGATACCCGGCTTAGTTCCCCTCTCCCAACCCCCAAGAAACTTTCATTTTCAAACAACCTAAATTCTAAGGGGCACCCCTGTCCTCCTCTCCTCTCTGTGAACACCCTGGTGTCACCGAGATTCAGTGAAAAGGAGATGGCCCCACTCTTGACTACTTCCTTGTCAGGAGACTTTGCCCCTCCTGAATGCAGAGCTCACCTTGTCCCAAGGTTTAAGGGACATAAACACAGTTCTTTACCCTCCTGCTCAAAAAGTGTGAACTAGAGGGAACTGTGGACATTAATTCTTCTAGCCCTTCAGGTTACTGAGGAGGAAGCCAAGGCCCAGCAATGTTGGGTTCCTCCGGCAAGACTGCACAGGCATTGCAGGAAAAAGCCAGCAGTGACATTTGGTTTCCAGCCCGCCCTGCAATTTGAATGAATCCAGTCACCCTAACCTGGCTCAGCAGACACCTTTCTTTCCATCAGCGTCTTGCTTTGAGCCTGACAAGTGGAGCTCTATCCCAGGGACCATATCACTGGGACAGCAGGTGCAGTTTGTGAGAGGTCTCCAAAGACAGATGCCTCGCCTTTTCAAAATTGTCCTAAAACACACAGCAGAGGAGGAGAGTAGTTACAATCTCATTTAACGCCTATGCTCCCACCAGATTAAGACGTGGCAGAGGAATCACTGTCTGGAAGATCAGGTAAAGGACTTTGATTTCTGTCCAAATGGTGATGGAGAAATATCTCCGTGTGGGGGCAAGGTAAGGACATAGGAAGAGTATGGGCTCTGGAATCATAAAGGGCTTGTGCGACCTCTTGCTTTTCCATTTAATATTTCTGTGACCTCTCACATATTATTAAATCTCTTTATTTCTAATCTGTGTCTGTTTGGTAATAATGAAATGAGGTAGATCCTTGTGCAAACTGGGTGCTTGTTAAATCTTTGTTCTTTCTTTTAAAAAATCTTAGAACTAAGAGGTATTAAAGTTCTATCTTTAAAAAAATTCAAATACTTCAAAAAATATTCAAAAATATATTGGTTGCTCTATAGAGAATAAATGAGTGTAGGAAACTGAGTGAAAGAATTTTATTGTATATTTTTTGGCTTCCTTTGAAATATGTGAATGCACTTCCTGTTACAGTATTTAAATGTTATTTTTAACAGAGAAAAGAGAAGCAGAAAACAATCCTCTATTTTGTATTGGCCACATAGACACAAGGAAATAAAGCACTATCTCTACGTCATGTCAATAGATGAAACAAACAGAAGAATAAGACCCACAGAAACCGTAGCTTTTGGAATTATTTGATATGAAATATATCATGAGACTGATGGTGTCTTCATTGGCTCTATTTGCTTATGTTCTAGTTTGGGAAAATGCATCTAGAGAGAAAGCTGGGGTGGATGTAGAGTGCTTCTCATGTGTTTCCATTTTGCAGGGATAATAGCTCTGACTTTGTCATTGTCCAATGTGTACAAATTGTTGCCTTACATATTTCATCCAGTTTTGATAATTGTTTATTGTAGGAGAGTTAGTTTGATACCAGTGATTCCACATGACTATAACCAGATATTCTTTTTGCTATTACCAATAGAACAGCTCTGAACATTCTCATACATGTCTTTTGGTGAACAGTGCTAGACGTATCTTAGGGTAGCTGCAAATGGCATCTCTGCTGCCCATAAATATCTGCCCCTCCCTAATCTAAGAGGGAGGAATTGTTGGATCATAGGATTTGTGTGTGTGTGTGTGTGTGTGTATATATATATATATATATATATAGCTTTAGTAGGTTTTCCAAAGTAATTGTTCCGTATATATTCCCCCTAGCTGAGACAGAGATTTCCAGTTGCTCCATATCATTGACAATGTTTGGTATTGCCATTTTATAAAATGTTTTGGCCATATTCCTGGGTGTGTGCTTTTATCACATTAGGGTTTTAATTTACATTTCCTTGATGACTAATGATATTGAGCATAATCTCATATGTTGTGAAATAATTTCTTCAGGATAGGCACCAATTCTTTGTAGGTCTGGTAAAATGCAGGGGTGAAATAATATGGTCCAGGACTTTTCCTTTTAGGAAAGCTTTTTATTGCTGTTTCAATTTTGGTACTTGATATCAGTCTATTTAGAAATTCTATTTCTTCCTAATTGAGCCTAGGGAGGCTGTGTGTTTCTAAGGATTTGTCCATTTTCTCTATGTTTTCAAGTTCATGTGCATAGAGGTTTTTATAGTATTCATAGCTGATATTTTGTATTTCTGTGGCATCAGTTGTAATTTCTCCTTTTTCATTCCTGATAGAGCTTATTAGAGTCCTTTCTTTTCTGCTCTTGTTAATCTAGCAAGAGGTCTTTCAATTTTGTTTATTTTTTCAAAGAACCAACTCTTTGTTTTATTAATCTTCTGTATAGTTTTTTTTTTTTGTTATCAATTTCATTTAGTTGTGCTCTGACTTTGTTATTTTTCTTCTTCTTTTGGGTTCGGGCTTGGTTTTCTCATCCTTTTCCAGTTCTTTCAGATGATTCATTAGATTGTTGATTTGTGATCTTTCTGCCTTTTGGATGTAGGCATTTATGTATATAAATTTTCCTCTCAGGACTACGTTAGCTGTGTCCCCAAAATTTTGGTAACTGTGTCTCCTTTATCATTTAAAGAATCTTTTCCTTTCAATCTTAATTTCCTCCTTAATCCAACAATCATTGAGCAGAAGGTTGTTTACTTTCCATGACTTTGTGTAGAGATGAGAGTTTCTGTTGGAGTTGATTTCTAATTTTATTCCACTATGGTCTGAGAAGATGCATGGTACAATTTCTATTTTTTAAAATTTTTTGATACATGCTTTGTGGCCTAGCATATGGTCAATCTTAGATAATGTCCCATGAGCTGGTGAGAAAAATGTTTATTCAGGGGTTTTGGGGTAGAATGTTCTGTAAATGTCAGTAAGGCCCATTTGTTCTAGAGTTCTGCTTAAGTCCATTGTTTCTTTGTTTATTTTTTGTTTGGAGCATCTTTCCCGTTCTGTCATAGAGGTGTTGAAGTGCCTAGCTATTACAGTGCCGCTGTTTATCATTTTGTTTAGATTAAGTCGGATTTTCTCTATGAATTGGGGAGCACCTGAGTTAGGTGCATAAATATTTAGAATTGTTAGGTCTTCTTGTTGAATTGTACCTTTCACCATTATATATTGGGCCTCTTTGTCTTTCATTACTTTTACTGGTTTGAAGACTAAGTTATCTGAAATAAGAACTGCTATGCCAGCTTTCTTTTTTCTTCCATTTGCATGGAATATTGTTTTCCATTCTTTCACCTTGAGTCTAAATGCATCTTTGTGTGTTAGATGTGTTTCCTAAAGACAGCAGATACTTGGCTTGTATATATTTATCCACTCATCCAGCCTATATCTCTTGAGTGGGTAGTTCAAGCCATTCACATTTATTGAGAGAATTGATAAACGGGGCAGATTTTTGTTCATCCTGTTGAGTTGAACTTTGCTGCTTTGTTTTCTCTCTTGAGCCATTGTGGTATCTGGCCTTTGACCTTTAGCTTTTGGATGATTTTGCATCGGTGAGTGTTTATTATGCTAATCTGTGTGTAACACTGTTCTGAGTACTTCCAGGAGGGCAGGTCATGTCTTAATGAATTCCCTCAGTCTTTGCTTGTCTAAGACGTCTCTATTTCTCCTTCATATAAGAAATTTAATTTTGTAGGGTACAAGATTCTAGGCTGGGCATTATTCTGTTTGAGAAGAGTGAGAATGGGGCCCCAGTCCCTTCTGGCTTATAAGGTCTCAGTTGAGAAATCTTCAGTTAGTTTTATGGGTTTTCCTTTGAGGTTACCTGCTTCTTTTGCCTTACAGTTCATAGGAGGGCCTCTTTCATGTTTATTTTGGCCAGTATGATGACTATGTGTCATGGTGTCTTCCTGCTTGCAATCAGTCTCCCAGGAGTCTTTTGAGCTTCTTGTACCTGGATTTCTGGATTTCTAGCAAAGTCAAGGAAATTTTCCTCCATTATATCTTCAAATAGTTTATCCAACCCTTGTGTATTGTCTTCCTCATCCTCAGGGATACCTAGGATTATTATGTTATGCCTCTTCACATAATTACACATTTCTTACAGGCTTTGCTCTTTTCTCTAATTTCTCTGCTCTATCTCTGCAACTGACTTGTTTAATTGAAAGGTGTTATCTTCAATCCCTGAGATTCTTTCTTTTGTGTTATTTCCCCTATTCTTGAGGCTTTCCACTGTGTGTTGTAATTCCTTGAATAACTTTATTTCTAGAAGTTCTATTTGATTTTTCTCTAATATTTCAATTTCTTTAGTGAATTTTTCTTCCATATCCTGGATTTTTTTTTTTTTGTGGTGTCTTTGTGTTGGTTATCCATCTTCTCTTGTATATCATTGAGCTTTCTTACAATCCATGTTCAAAATTCTTCTTCTGTCATTTTAGTGTTTTGAATTCGATTGACATCCATTTCTAGAGAGCTGGTATTCCCCTTTAGATGTGTGCTTTCTGTTCGACTCTTCATACTTCCAGAGTTCTTTCACTGATCCCTTCCCATATGAAGCAGCTGGTGCTTCTTATCTTTAGATTTTCGCTTGGATAATGACACACCCAATTTAGTGTCTTAGTCAGTAGGTGGTGTTTGTGGGTGAGATTTGACCACACTGTGTATGATGAGTCAGTAGATGCAGTAAAAGGGTGTGCAGAATGACTTCCCTGTCAGTAGGTGGTGCTTGCTGGGAGGAGCAGGCTACAGTGTTGTTTTGGGTCCTATAACCAGTTCTTGTTCCTCTGGAGAGGCACTCTAGTGCTTCATATGGTGGGTTGGACCCTGGGACTTCCAGGTGTGTCTTTATTCTCCACCTCAGTGAGGGCAGGTGGGGGAGTGAGCCTGGGTGGAGTTGGGTTGGGTGAGCCTGCCCTCAAGCACCACAAATGCTGTTAACAGGGGTCAAAGGTCTTTTCTTTGCTTCTGGGCAAAGCTATCAGGGAGGGGCTAGGATGGCTCCACTCAGCCAAAACAGGATGGGGCTGGGGCTGTCTGAGACCTGCAGTCTGGAGCAGGCCACGCCCCTTTCCACCTTCCCCTATTCCGCAGTTTTTCCCAGGCCTCTGTGGACAGGCAGGGCCTCAAGCCAGTGGATCTTCTCTGACTGTGATGCAAGCAGAAGGTTCCCTGCCCAGGATCACAGCCTGCTGCTGGGCACACGGCCCTCCCGTGGGAGGAGGGTTGCCCTTCAAGCAGAATGATCTGCCCCTGAAGGAGCACATACCTCCATGGACTAGGTCACAAATATCCCTTCTGTGCCCCCAGGGAATGCAAGTGAGACCTGGATGTACAGGAGCTGGCCTGCAGGCCTGTTCTCTGGGCTCCGGAGATCAATCCCTGACCCTGCCAGAAGAAGAGTGCTAGTCTCAAATCCCCAAGGGGCTGCCCAAGCTGGATTAATGTCTCTCTGTCTTGGGGTTTGCCCTGCTCTGTTGGAGTCACCAGGCAAGCTGCACCAGGTAGGGCTGGTGGGTAGGGAGCTCACAGTCTGAGTATCCCTCAGTCTGCTGTAGGGCCCCAAAAGAAAGGTCCCATTCTCTGTGAACTCCTCTGGGTGGTGGCTAAATTGTCCCTCTGGGCAGCTACAAGTAGAGAAGGGGAAGAGTAGAATGAAGCAATATGGCGCCTGCTGATCGGCTGGGGTCTGCGGAGTGGGAGGTGTCCCAAGGGAGCTGGGAGCCTAGTGCCCTGAACAAAAGAGGCTCACCACTTACTGCTGACAGCTGTCTCTGGGCTGGTGTCGGCAGGTCTCTCCAGTAGCTCTGGGGGCAATCAGCAGTCTGAGATGCAAGGGAAGGGAAATTTAACCTCTCCACGTATCCTTTTCACTGGTCTCCCAGCCTCTTAGGGGTTAGACCCTGCCAATGCCTTTCTCCTTCCAGTTCTGCTCTGCAGCCTCTTCTTGTGGAGTCTCCTGTAGGTTCAGACATCCTTCCTTCCAACACTCATCCGATCTATGAAGATTGTCTTTGCTACTGTTGGTTTTTATTTTATATTTTCATGCAAATTTTGAATCAGATGGAAGTTTGATTGGAATTGCATTGAATTTATAAATCAGTATGGGTGAGAATTGCCATCTTTTAGTATTGTCTTTTAATGGATAAACATAGCTTATTAATCCATTTATTCAGATCTTCTTTGTTTTCTTTCAGTAATTTCAGTTTGCTGTAGAGTTCTTATACATGTTTTATTACATTTATTCCTAAGAATTTGAGTTCTATGCTATTACAAATGGTATTGTTTTAAAATGTTCTTTTCAAATTGCTTTTTGTTAGTATATAGAATTGCAATGAATATATCATTATATACATTGATATCGTATCTAGGAACGTGTTGTAATTGTCAACTATTAGTACATGAATAGTGCATAAGAAATCTCCCCAAAGTGCAATGGCAGTAGTTACACTGGTTAAGCTCTGCAGGAGGCTATGACATTTGGAATTAGCTGGGTCTGCTCTGTTTCTGAATGAGAATCTGTGAGTTGCTTGCGACAGCTCCACCCCACTACTCATTCCGGAGCACCCACTGGGTGGGCAGACACTACCTTCTCTGTGTTCTTCCCCAGGAGGAGGCAGAAAACTCCCAGAGGGCTGAATAGGAACACATGGAACCCTAGAGGCTTGAGTACAGGTTCACTTCTGCCCACAGCCCAAAGCAAGTCACAGACATGTTCAACATCTGTATGGCGTGCATGTCTGTCTGCTCCTTCTCAGGAAGTAGGCAAAAACAGTAAGTACTTGCTAAATAAGTCCAATTTACACAGTTGCTAAATTCACTTATTAATTTCAGATAATCCACATGTATACCCTTTGGATTCTCTGTGTGCACAATTGTATTATCTTCAAATAATGACGTTTTTATTTCTTACTTTCGCATCCTCAAACTTTTTGTTTTTCTTTTTCCCTTATTTTACTGTCTAGGGCAATGCAGTTGTTTAATGGAAGTGGATGCCTTATACCTTATCTCAGGGGTAAATCTTTCAACATTTCACTATTAAGTATACTTTTTGTTGTAGATCTATTGTCAGTTACAAGTGGAAGTTTGCATGTGAGAGCATCTGTTATTGGGCTGTTGTGACTGGGCTCTCCAATTTGAATTTTATGAAGTGCTTTTTTGTACCCTTGGAGATGAACATATATTATTTCAACTTTTTTCCATAAATGTGGTAAGCTATATTGATTATTTTCCCAATGTTAAAATTTCTACAAATTACATTTTCAAAATTATATTATTAGATTCCACTTATGAATATTTTGCTTAAGATTTTTGCTTTTATGTTCATGAAACAGTTTAATAAGAATCAATCCATAATTGCTTTTTCTTATGTCTTCAACAGATTTTTATATCCAGGTTTGATAGCTTTATAAACTGGGTTTGGAAAAAAAAGAAATGATTCTTCTTTTTATATTTTTCTGGTAGAATTGTGTTAAGAGTAATATTTTTCCTTAAATATTTGGAAGAATTCATGGTTTAGTCATTTGGTACTAAAATTTTCTTTAGGAATAAGTTTTTTAAATTATTAGTTTAATTTATGTAATAGATACAGAAATATTCACTTTTTATTTCTTCTTGGTCACAATTGGTAAGCATTTTTTTAAAAAAATGAATTTGTCCATTTCATCTGAATTTTTAAAATTTTGTCACAAAGTTTTTCATAATACTCTCAATTACCGCCTTCTCTTTTTATCTCCTCTCTTTCTCCCTCTCATGATTTATCACCTTTATTAGTCTTTCTAAAAACAGCTTCATGATCTGTACATTTTTTTCTGTTTTCTATTATTTTTTTTCCTTTTCATAATTTTCTCCTCTCATCTTTATTATTTTCTTCCTTCTATGTTTTTGGAGTTTAATTTGCTGTTCTTCTTTTAGCTTTTGAGGACACTGAGTGGCCTTTTTGGGGTGCTGAGGTCCTGCTGGGAGGGCTGAACCCTGATTTATAGCTCCCCACCCCAGCAAGCCTGCTGAACGGTGGAGGCACGTCCCTCCTGGTCAGTCTCTATGCCTCGTGATGGCAATCTGCAAATGCCCTGAGAATGAAATGCATCTGCAAACTGTGGCTTTGATGTGTTTTCCATCTCTCCAGGATTTCAATCACTCAAACTCTGCATGTCTTTACTTTTAACTCAAACTCTGCATGTCAGTACTTTTAACAGACTTACAAAAATCATCTATCTTTTATTATTGTTCTTAATATGAGGATTAATCTGAACAAGCTACTTGTCACAGCCAAAAAGAGAATCTTGCCCAATTTTAGTAGGTAATGCCAAGTTTTATTCTACTAAATGGGATATTTAAAAGCCAATTTATGATTTCACCAGCAAGATATTAAAACTCCCATTGCTATAGATTCTCAGCAACACTAGATAGTGTCAGACTTTCAGTTTTCTTAACTCTGGTGGGTGTGAAATGGAATCTCTTGTCACTAAGATTTTTGGGCATCTTTTCATATGTTGATCATTCAGTTTTCAAATTCTATGAAATTCATATTCAAATATTTTGCTCATTTTTATTTTGGATTGCCTGTCTTTATTATTGATTTGCAGGAGTTCTTTAGCTTTTGATATTCATCATTTATTTCTTATGTGTTACAGATATACTTACCGAGTTTTTCTTTTCAATGTGTTATGATTTTTTTTAAGGACAGAGGTTTGTTTCATGTCATGTAAGTTTTTCTACCACATGCACATATCATCTCTTCAATTTTGAAAAAATAGATGCCATTGAATCTCTTCCCTTGCCACTAAGTTTACATAAGGCCACTCTTGTCTAGAAAGGCAATGGCAGTGTGGTGTGTAAAAGAAAATACAAATCTCAGGACCACCTGCCTAACTCCTTATGCAAAAAGGCAGGTAAAGGCCTTGGGCACTGGTGAAGAGCCAGCCTCGCAGATCATTCATTAAGGAAATTCCTTGCGGGCCTCTCACAAGCAAAGACACGCAAATTGTAATTTTAAGTCTGCAGGCTGTGTCAAGCTGCTAAAACTAAATTCTGTTCGATTCCATACTAATAATGAATTGCAAGTTTCTCTTCCCAGGTGCAGAACAGAGACAAGACAAGATCAGATATTCTTCCACCTACCCAGGGACATCTGCATAATTGATGCTTCCTTCACTCCCTTTTTCTCTTCTAACTTTTACCTTATCTTATATAAAATGCAGAGTTTCCTAGTTCTCACAAGAATATAACCATATTGCCCCACTACCCACCCTGCCCCTAATTCTTTTTCTTTCTGTCTGACCTACCCACTTTGAATACCGAAGCTCCTGAATTCCCATTTGGAAAAACAGCCACAGATGTGTCTGTGGTTTGTGTTTTTCCTGAGCACATCCTCAAGTTTGGTTTAATCAGACTCTACTGACTGACAACTTATTCAGGTTATCAGCTGTGGCGGAGCAGGAGCAGCACAGCCATTTGCTGATAGCCTGCCACCACCCTCAACAGCTGCCAGGCACTGTCTTATTTCATCTTTGTGACTTCATGGCACAGGCGTTATACCCACTGTGTAGAGGAGGGAATTAATGTCAAGTCTCCTGCAAACTT
>CAUYRT010096533.1:0-32192 GCA_963574885.1 Lepilemur ruficaudatus
CCGGCCAGGCAGGGTGGCTCACGCCTCTAATCCTAGCACTCTGGGAGGCCGAGGTGGGAGGGGATCGCTCAAGGTCAGGAGTTCGAAACCAGCCTGAGCAAGAGCAAGACCCCATCTCTACTAAAAATAGAAAGAAATTAATTGGCCAACTAAAAATGTATAGAAAAAATTAGCTGGGCATGGTAGTGGGCGCATGCCTGTAGTAATAGTCCCAGCGACTCGGGAGACTGAGGCAGAAGGATCTCTTGAGCCCAGGAGTTTGAGGTTGCTGTGAGCTAGGCTGACAACATGGCACTCTAGCCCCTGGAAACAGAGTGAGACTCTGTCTCAAAAAAAAAAAAAAAAATCTGTTTCCATAAATTGTAAATGGAAATGGAAAGTGTAAATTTTTTGTTGTGTTCTAAGCAAGTGCTGTATTTATCTTCCTTTTTTCCTTTAAATAAATTGTTGTAGAACCTAACGATCTATTTAGGTATCAAAAAACCTATACAATGATTTTTAATCTTCCCTCTTTTCCTTATAATTCTTATCCAGCTGTTGCTTTCATTTACAAGTAAATATGGTATTAATAACTTTTATGTTGTTTTACTTAAAATTAGATAAAAGGTATTTTTCCATGTAGCTGTTACTGTGTTCATAGAGACCATTTTTAGTGATTATAAATAAACCATTTCACTTAGTGGCTACACCAACATTTTTTTAACTGGCCCCTTATTGTTGGATATTTAGTTTGTTCCAATTTTTGCTTTTATGAATAATGCTGCAATGAACAAATATATGCAAATAACTTTTTTCTCCCCCCCCTAACATTTTGGTCAACAAGTAACTTTTTATTTTACCTTTTTAAAATTCCTTGATGTTGATGGTAATGTTTGTTTTTTATACTTTAAAATAGGTACTACCAAATAGTACCTCTTTTTTCACTTCTTCTTAAGTACTGGGTTATCACATTAATTTAGGAACTTTTTTTAAAAACCCACAGAGATTATGGAGAAGTCTGGTGAGGAAGGAATGCCTGATCTTGCCCATGTCATGCGCATCTTGTCTGCAGAAAATATCCCAAATTTGCCTCCTGGGGGAGGTCTTGCTGGCAAGTAAGTAGAACAAAAAGAGCTAATTTTGAGCTCATTTATAATTAGTAATTAAATAATTTGGGGTAAGAAAACTTACATCAGAAGTAAATCAATTATCTCGAGACAAAATGGATTAATGTTTCTTGTACTAGAGAACTCTAAAACTTCATCCAAAAAAGATTTTTTAAATGGAATTATTTTCATACCTTTGAAGATGAAGGTTATTCTCCCCTTGCTAAATGAGAACAAATAAATAGTGCAAAACCAAATTCTGAGAATGAAATGTAGAAACTATGTTTTTGGCAAGTATTAAGTGTGGCAGTTCACTTTTTAGTGTAGTTTTGACAAAGTATTGAAACATTCACAAACTTAAAATTGTATATAATTTAAGAAAACTGAAGCCTTTTTTTTTTTAGGCGCAATGTTATTGAAGCTGTTTATAGTAGACTGAATCCACATAGAGAAAGTGATGGGGTAAGTTTTATTTTATTTCCTAAAATTTGAAGTAATTTTACAGTTTTAATACTAGATATGAATACATTCACATAATGAAGTCTATAATAAATTATGGTCTATAATAAATTGCTATTTTTAAGGCATCAGTTAAAATTTAAGGAAATGTATTGAAATGGAGGTAGAGATAAAATTCTGCTTTGAACATAGATAGCTAGCTTTGTTGTCACTTTGTTGTCACTTTCTGGGCATCGCCTTTTTGTTTGGGCTATCTTTTATTTCCTCCCTGTATGTCTGCTTTTTCTTCTCCTTCCCCCTTAATCCTTGATTTTGAGGCAAGAATGTGCTTTTAAATATTTTGATTTCTCCTCCAACAGGCTGCTACCTTCGCCAGAAGTTAGTGATAGTGAGTGAGCTATTACTTTAATGACCAGACCTTTCAGTGTCCATGTGTGCCCAGTTGGAATACCTGAGGATAATTTCTTTCTGATATTATAGATATATGAGTGTTGAACTGAGATAACCATTTCTGTTGTGCCCTCCTGTGCTTCATCTGAGCAGAAGTCTTTATCCTCTTGCTGTTTTTATGCTGTCCTTAGAAATGCTGATGATCTGCCAGCTGCTTGTCTCAGAAGGAAGGAAGTTTGTTTTAGTACTGGTACAAGGGAACAAAAGAGTTGTTTTTTAAAATTGCACTCAATTTCAAAGTCAGCAGTTCAAATTTGTATTTTCTTATAAGAGTTTTCAAGTTTTTGGACATCTAAAAACAAGTGACTTAATTTTTAATAAATATACTAGCAAAGCTTTAAGGGAGCCAAACTTAGAAGTGAAATTCATTGGGAAGAAAGTCCCCCTATAGATCTCCAGTTCTTGTTGGCAGGTGAATGAGAGAGTAATAGCTGTCGGCTAGAAATTGTTTCATCTGGACTGCATTGTTTTTCAGGATTTGTTGTGGCATAGCAATATAATATAATTTCTTTTCCTTAAGTGTAAAAGTATCCTGGCATAAAGGAAAATTTCACAGTTAATACAGTTTTAGTGAGTTGAATGAAAGTCATACTATTAATATATATTGCTAATAACGGAATTTATATCTTGGCCCAGAGCAGTGATTCTGAGTCATTTTTTGTAGCAGGTACCTCAGAGTATAAAGAATTCTATCCAAGAGTATGAAAATTAATTTAAAAATAAAGATATATCATGTGATACATTCAGAGACCCCCTCAGTCAAACAAATGAGTATAGAATGTTGACGCAATTAAAAAGTTGGTGATTTGGGAGGTGGAGAGAGGAGAATCTTACCTCTTCAGCTAGATTCTAGGTTCCACATGGCATCCACCACCTTGATTAGAAGAAGTAAATAAGCCTTTAGAAGTTATTCATTCATTATTAGCCACAGAAGTACTCCATTTCCTCAGGTGTTTCAAAATGCAACCCTTGTTGAATTTTTTGGTCCCTCAAGAAAATCTGCATACTAGATTTTTTAAGGTTTAAAACCCCAAATTTCTGTTTAACATACACCAAGGATGACTTAAATTTTTAAAAGAGAAAATAATTATGCATAGTAGCTATGTAACAGGAAATAAATAGACAACAGAACCATCAAACTGGGGGGAAATGCTCAATATATAAACCTTGCCTTAAATAAGATTATTATATGGGCATATGAAATTAGGATATATATTTAATTACCTTTATATATAAGCCTTTTATTAACATCAACAGATGAAACATTGACAGTGTACCATGTAGTGAATTGATGGAGGGAAGAGACTATAAAACAGGCATGGCCCCACATATGAGCTCAGTACAGCTTACACACTGTAGTTATAAACACACGAGTTAAAAGATAAAAGTGTTTCAGTAGCTTAGTAACAAATGAAAGAAATGACAAAATATAGAAGATGATTATTGCCGTGTGAGTTACACAGTGATTGCTGTGAAAGTTTAGCTAAATAGGGAAAGTCATCTTCTCAAAGAAAAGATGATTTGAATAGCAGAAATGAGATGAAGAGGTTAACATTGCAAGTGGATGAGAGAGGCAAGAACAAAGTATAAGTATCTTTGAAAGAAAGAGCATCTTTTTGGCTAGAGCAGAGAACTACTGTCGTGAAAAATAACAATTTAGTTTGCAGAGGTATTTGCTAAGAGACTGGCTTTTTGAACTTTAGAGTAAGGAACCACTATATGTTTGGAGCGTAAGAATGATAGACTCAAAGGAATTTGTCATATTAATTTAAAGAGATAGTAGATAGAGTCAAGTAGATGTGAAATAATTGCAGAGACCAAATGATAAGTATAAACTCATTATTAGTTGACAAACATATGAATTAGAGCAACTTCCCTATTTACTATAAAAACTGGCTTTGCAGCCCAGAATTCTATTTTGGGAAACACTGCCATACCCTTTCAGAATAATCACTGTCTTAGAAAAATGTTGAACCATAATCACAAGAGGCAGAAATGTGCTAAAAAATACTAAGGAATCAGAAAAATTGAAGAAAACATAGACATTTAATTAAATTCTTAGCTCTCTCTCTTTTTTTTTTCTTTGAGACAGAGTCTCACTCTGTTGCCTGGGCTAGAGTGCCGTGGCATCAGCTTAGCTCACAGCAACCTCAAACTCCTGGGCTCAAGCAATCCTTCTGCCTCAGCTTCCCGAGTAGCTGGCACTACAGGCCTGTGCCACCATGCCCGGCTAATTTTTTCTATATATTTTTAGTTGTCCAATTAATTTCTTTCTATTTTTAGTAGAGATGGTGTATCACTCTTGCTCAGGCTGGTTTTGAACTGACCTTGAGAGATCCTCCCTCCTTGACCTCCCAGAGTGCTAAGATTACAGGCGCGAGCCACCGCGCCTGGCCTAAATTCTTAGCTCTTGACCCACACTGTAGCAACAAGTTAGGCACAGACGTGCTCCATAAATGTTTCTTAATTAGATCTTCACAGTGTGAAAGATGTAACCAGGAGGTACAGTGGCATGAGCTGGGAGTTAAGGGATGGGAAAGATGAAATTATGGAATTAATAGAATTACAGAAGAAGAGAAAGAAAGTATTATGAAAATTAAGTTGCTCTAACTGGCAAAAATAACTTTTTGTTTAGATATAAAAAAAGAGTGCTAGTCAGAGTTAAAGTAGATTTTTTTAGACTCCTGAAATATTTGCTTTATATCAGAGATAAAATTGTTCTGTAAGTGCTTATAAGGAGTACCATTAGAAATAGGGATTCATTCATTTTTCTTATATTTAAACAAATCTTTTAAATAAATGCATTTTAAAAAGCTGAGTTGAGTATAGGTCAGAAATTAAGTAGTTTTAAATATATTCAGAAAGTTCACTATTGAGGGGAATATTAAGTTGTTCACTAAATTTGTTTTTTAGCTCAACTTTTCAGGATATGTTTGGTCTTCTTACTGCAAGCAATATTGATATTTTCTCAACTTTTAAAATAAAAATTTGTGGAAAAAAGTCTAGCAGGGATTCTTAATTCAGGGGTTCATGAATCCCCAGAAATTTTTTTGAAAATCTAGAAAATATAAAACTACATGTTGCTGTAAGTTATTCTTACATTAGGCAGGTCTCTGTGATTAGACTCCTTTCCTTTCTCTAAATTCCTAGTTTGTGTTTGATAACTAGAATGTAAATTCTCTGAGATCTGGGACTTCATCTGATTCATTTATGCCTGTAGTCCAAACCCCTACAACAGCCCTGGTATATGGTGAGAGCTCAGTGAAACCTGTTGAGGAAATATTTGTATTTATTCATTTATAGTAGTTTGCTTAAGACTGTCCGTAATTTGTATATTTGCAAATTGAGTTGAGGTTGCTAATTGGGTGTGAAAGTCTATATTTTTAGAGCTTTATCTTTTCCATGGGAAACTGTTAAGTTCTTCCCTCAAAAAGGGCCATAGTGCTTTTGAATTAGTATACCACTGATCAAGTAGTTATGTAAGTTGGTAAATTTTTCAAGGGTTTAAGGGAGAACTTGCATTTACCCAACACCTACTTGTGCCAAACCCTTTACAAACACACACACACACATGCACACGCACGTACGTGCACACACATGCACATACACCCACGCACAGAATCATAGGTAATCTGCTCAGCACCCTTCTTTTATGTATGAAACTTAGAATTAGAGAGATGATGTAGCTTGCCCAGGTCACAAAGCTAAATCATGCAGCCTTGAATCTGGCTGACTCCAAAACCTAGTCTCTGTACACTACTCCATGCTGCTGCTCTAAGGTAATTAAAAATTGGCCGGGCGCGGTGGCTTTCGCCTGTAATCCTAGCACTCTGGGAGGCCGAGGCGGCCAGATTGCTCAAGGTCAGGAGTTCGAGACCAACCTGAGCAAGAGCGAGACCTCGTCTCTACTAAGAATAGAAAGAAATTAATTGGCCAACTAAATATATATAGAAAAAATTAGCCGGGCATGGTGGCACATGCCTGTAGTCGCAGCTACTCGGGAGGCTGAGGCAGAAGGATCGTTTCGGCCCAGGAGTTTGAGGTTGCTGTGAGCCAGGCTGACGCCACAGCACTCTAGCCCGGGCAACAAAGTGAGACTCTGTCTCAAAAAAAAAAAAAAAAAATTATGTCTGTACCCCACCTCTGTCCAGCATCCAAGAAAGATCATTTTCCATTCTTTTATGAATCTCATATTTAATAGTCTTAAGATACCCTATTTTTTAATGAGGAATATTATATATAAGTTGTTGAAACTAAGCAATCAAGCCCAGTTTCTTGTCAGTGATTTTTCATTTAAATAAACATTTTTATTTATCCTAATCCAAAGACTTTTTAAGACGTTTGGATTTTTGAGAAGGGGGAAAAACAGGACAGATTAGGCTCTTAGTAAGCCCCCAAAGAACCCCCATATTCTGTTTTCACATTGTTAAATTTTGCATGCTGTCTTTTTTCTGTTTTACTCCAAACAGATAAATGCAGTAGTCATAGCTGCTTTTACATCGTTATATCAGAGTTTTTAGTGAATAGTAGGTTTTTCTAAGTTGTTTCACATTTATTTTTTATTCACTTGTCAAAGCATTTCTGTGGAGAAGACCCGATCTATATGCTTTGAAAATTCACTAAGTTTAATTACTAGTTTTTAAGGTATGATTGGACATGCACTTCTGTGTAATCTTGACCATTTAATTCTGTCTAAAATTATTTCAAATTTATTAAATTTTACATGTTCCCTCAAATAACATCTAACTTACTAGATCTTCATTTTTCATTAGTCATTGTTAATTATATTACACGAAGTCATATTTGAGAATTTTTAGTTCTAAACTTTTCTTTGGCTGAAATGCAGGGCATTGGACTCCACAAGAAACAGATTTTTACTAGCATTCTTTACTTTTCCTCCACTGTTTTAACTATAATAATTATTTAAAGAATTTTGCTAATAAGAGCTGTTTCTTAAAAAGTAAATATTTTGCTACAAATAAATATTAGCTGGTTAAATTTTATTTTTTAAATGTTCTTAGATTTTTTCCCCCTGTTTGCTTTCTGCTTGATTTATCTACATTCCTTTGTCTTATTTGGTGTAAGGCAGTATGTCCATAGTGAGAGATTTGACTTTTAAGCTGTTAGTCGAGCTGACAGTAGAACCTTGAAAACAAAGACTGGGGGGAGGCATAAATTCTCATCTTAGCAATTGCCTTAAATTTATTATGCAGAATAATTTTAAACATCTCATCTAATATGATTTTTTAATAAATATAACTCATGTCCTATAATTTTATTAATCTTTACCATATTAAGGAAATACATTATAGACTTTAATATGAAATAATCTGTGGTATAGTTCTATAACAATTTTCACCATTATTTATTTAGTAAGTGTCTGTTTATATGGGACATTTCCTATGTAAAAACTGTTACCATTAATGTATTAAAATAAAACATTCAGATGGACATTGATGTTAATTACACTTGTACACAAACCTGAGCTCTGTCCTTTACTAGCATTGTCACCCTGACATATCTCTCTGAGCCTTAGTTTTTTAACATAAAAATGACAGTCGCAGTATTTATTTCATAGAGTACCTTTGAGGATTAATAAATAAGATCATGTATATAAAGTGCTTAGCACAAACATTAATTTTCCTTCTCTAGGTGATGGGAGAATATAGAAAGGAATATGAAATTATCTTTACTCTGAAAGACATTATAGTCTAATTGGAGAGACTTGTTAACAGTTGTAAGGTAGATTTAATTGCTATAAAAGATGTGTAAAAATAGGTGTGCTGTATCAACTGTATGAGTTCAGGTAAAGAAAGTACAGGAACCTAGATAATAGGTTCCTTTTCTAGTATTAATGAAAGCCCATGAGAGAGTTATATAATAGTATTTTGCAAAATCAAATGTAATGGCTGACAGATTTCAACCATCTATTGTCTATCTAGCACAATGGGAAAATGTAATTTGCCATAAAGTTAAATGACTTTTAAGTGTGGCCCTTAGCTAAAGTTCTTTTCAATTCAGTGACTGTGATGCTAGCTATTGTAAAATCTATTTGATTTACTGGCTTGGTTTTAGTATGTCTTTTAAAAAGCAACTACTCTTCCCTTGCTATCACTACTATAGCAATTCACAGAAATACAGGTGATTACTGTAGTAGTAATAATAATAATAATACAGTGTCAGTTGGAGAGTGAGAGGTATTTTATTTGTTGAACCCACTAAAATGGACCCAAATATAAAAATAGAATAGCCTTTGATCTAACTTTATCAATAAGTCCAACTCCAAGTAGAATTATATTTTTTAGTCTTTATCAGTGATTGTCAACCCTGGTTGTGTGTCAGAATTACCTGTGGGGCTTTAAAAAAACTACCCAGTTACAATGAATCTGTGTAACTTGAAATGGAACTTTGGCATCTGTGTAATCCACAGGTGATCCTGATGTGAAACCAGGGTAATCACTTCTATGTGTAAGTCTTCTTCTCATTTGAATCAAATTTTGTTTCAATGTCATACAAAAAAATTTTTAATAAAAAGGTAGGGTTTTTTTTTTTTTTTGGTTTAGGGATTTTGGGGAGGGGAGGAGGGTATCTTATGCCCTAAATTAAGGTCTTTGTGATATATCATAAAGCAGAAAGTTTCCTCTTGGAAGACCCGATTAAAGACTGACAAGGTTTATGATTAGAGTACACTTGTGACATTGTTATATCTTAACCCTTCCTGAATAGATTCAAATGAGAAACTTTAGGGAAACATGTTTTTTAATATGGGGGCTGGGGAGGGAATAGGAAGAAATGTTTTAACAAACAGCATGTTTTATTATATTCTCTCCACATAATAAATTCTGCAAATTAAAAAAAGGCAGTTAATATGCTTGTTGTAGAAAATTGGAAGATTCGAAGAAAATAAAGTATCTAGAACTCCCCTACCCATTATCATTACATTGCTGTATTTCCTTTCTTTCCAGGTGCTTTATATATCCTAAAATGAACAGATACATGGATGTAAACATACCCCCAAACACAGGCAGTACACAGTATCATCTCTTGCTTTTTGCTATGAGGGCACTTTTTAAAAATAATATTCATGGGTGCGCCTGGTGGCTCATGCCTATAATCCTAGCACTTCGGGAGGCCAGGTGGGAGGAATTTTGCTTGAGGCCAGGACTTTGGGACCAGCCTGAGCAACATAGTGAGACCTCATCTCTCTGAAATGGAAAAATTAGCTGGGCATGGTGGCTTGCACCTGTAATCCTAGCCACTGGGGAGGCTGAGGCAGGAGGATCACCTGAGCCAGGAGTTGAAGGTTGCATTGAATTATGATGACACCACTACACTTTAGCCTGAACAATATAGCGAGACCTCATCTCTCTGAAATAGAAAAATTAGCTCGGCATGGTGGCTTGCACCTGTAGTCCTAGCCACTGGGGAGGCTGAGGCAGGAGGATCACTTGAGCCAGGAGTTTAAGGTTGCATTGAGTTATGATGACACCACTGCACTTTAGCCTGGGCAATAGAGCAAGACCCTGTCTAAAAAAAATAAATTAGCATTCATGTGCTTTCTTTTTCTAAAAAACATTGCAATTTATTGTGGGGTTTTATTAGTGTTATTTTTGTTTCGAGATTATGGGGTAATAGTCTCAAAAGATGGTTAAGAGTTTGTGTTAGATCGTCTTTATCACAGTAATGTTTTTTGTGTTTTATTTTCTCAACATTTTATGATGAAAACTTCCAAACCTATATGAAAGTGAAATGATACGTTGAATACCTGTACATCTTCTACCTAGATTCAACAATTGTTAACATTTTGCCATAGTTGCTTTCTCATCATGTGTATGTGCACATATGCGCTATTTTTTCTTTTCTTTTCTTTTTGGCTGAACCCTTTGAAAGCCAATTGCAGACATCATAATATTTTACCTCTAAACATTTCACTATGTAGCTCTTAACAATGAGGATATATTTCTACGTAATCATATTACCATTATCATACCTAAGAAAATTAATAATAAATTTTATAATGTCATCTAATATTGAACCCAGATTTCCCCAGTTGTCCCCAAAATGACTATTATGATTGTTATTTTGAATCACGGTCTAATCAGATCAAGTCATCAATGAAGCACTGTAAACAAGTCTTTAATCAAGCCCCCTACCCTGCCCACCCCCCACCCCTGTCCCCCTGACACGGACTTTGAAGAGTCTGAGCCATTTATCATTTGTCCTACATTCTGGATTCATTATGATTGTTATCTCATGGTGTGCTTTAGCTTGATCCTCTATTCTCTGTTTTTCTGTAAACTGAGAATTAGCTTTATTAGATTCATATTAAGCATTTTTGTCAAGAATACAGGGCAATTCATAATGCATTCTATCAGGAGGCACGTAAGGTTGTTTTGAATTTAGTCTATCAGCTTAACTATGATCAACTTAGATGATTAGAGCTCGTTCTGTTAACAAGATTAAGTAGTTATGCTGTTATAGAAACCTGTAGATTTTCCAAGGATTGAGTAGTTTACTATTCATATAACATTTAAAGTAATTTGTCTATTTTTACCTAGATGTTTTTATTAAAATATTTAAAGCAAAAAATAAAATTTTTATCCATGAAAACTTTAAAATCTTCCCCAAATACACAGTTTAAATTTATATAGTTTTGTATTTTGTATCTCCTCTCCTACTTATCATTTAGGAGAAATGATCAAAAAACTAATGTTCTGATGGCCTGCTTTCCTGTCCTTCTACCTCTTTAAACACTAATTTTCTTTGCATTAAATCATTTATAACTAATTACTGTTTTTTTAAGTAAGTCAGTTTTAGGAAATGCTTGTGTTGCTGTTGAATTCTAAAAGCAGAGTAAATTTCAGATTAAACTTTGAGTATCAATGTGAAATAAGACATAAACTAGTTAGGGGTGATTTGCAAAATATAACTTTTGAGATATTACAATTGAAAGTTTTAATTAATTGACACAGGTAAGAATTGATATTTAATAAAATGTTTTCCTGCTTAGACTATATTACTTATGGTAGAGAAACTAGTGTTTTACTGTAATATGTTATGAAATACATGTGATATCCTAGTTTGTCTACTGACACTGGGGTCTTGAATCTTAAAAAAAGGCCTCCGATGAAGCAGAGGAAAGTGGATCACAGGGAAAATTGGTGGAAGCTCTCAGGCAAATGAGAATTAATCATAGGGGAAACTACCGACAACTTCTGGAGGAGATGCTGACTAGTTACAGGCTAGCTAAAGTAGAGGGAGAAGAAAGCCCTGCTGAACCAGCTGCTACAGCTCCTTCTGCGAACAGTGACGCTGGAAACCCAGTGACAATGCAGGAAAGCCATACTGAATCAGAAAGTGGTCTTGCTGAATTAGACAGCTCTAATGAAGATGCAGGGACAAAGATGAGTGGTGAAAAAATATGACTTCACTTTTTGGTAATATTTTTGTGATCTTTGGTTTTTACTTAGGAAGTATAATGTATGCACTTATATAACCGTTTTGTTATTTGAATCTTGGAAAACTAGTTTTATTATATTCTGATAGCCTTGTTTTTTAAAAAGGCCTTTGCATACACCTTTATGAGATAGTTTAAAATTGACTACTTTGAATTTAATGAAATTATATGTCATTTCACATTGTATACCAGAAATTAAGCTACCAGTTATTAAAGTCAGTAGTTAAATTCATACTAGCTAGGATTAGAGATTACTTTATATTGTGGAAAAACTTGTTAATGTAGAATTATACTGCTTCATATGATTTTATATATTAGTACACTCATAGTTAGCTTTATAATAAATTTGTGTTTCTTTAATAATTTTAGTTCTTTAAAGAATGGCTGATACTGGCCTGTAATTTTTCTTTCAAGGATGATAATTTGTGTGTTGTTTGATTTGTTTATATTTTATATCTCTGTAGTCTTATTTTTAGAAGTTGTGAGATAATGGATGTGTGGTTATTTTTCCTTTCTCTGTATTCCTTATGAAACATAACTTTTGAAAAATCTATGTACTATTCATATAGCTTTGGTTTGTATATTCTGTATAGCCTAACTACACACATCAAAATGTATGTCAACCAAGTGTTTAGAATGAAATTATAAGTGCTTAAGTCCAAATAAAGCATGTGATGTGGAATAATCTATGCATGTTGTAATTATTTTTGAATTAATTTTTTTAAACAACCAAGTTTGATATATTAGACAAATACTCACTAGAAAATGGCCAGGCATGGTGGCTCATGCCTGTAATCCCAGCACTTTGGGAGGCCAGGGTGGGAGGATCGCTTGAGCCCAGAGGTTGAGGTTACAGTGAGCTATGGCCACTGTTCTCCAGCCTGGGCTGGATTCAATTATATTTAATATATGTAAAATTTAGTACACTTTTGGCTTAGCTTTTTTCATTAACAAAAAGGAAAAAAGTTTAGTATAAAAATACATGTTTTGCATACTGAAAATCTATTCTATTTCTTATCCCCTTGTGTGATACAAAATATTAATCTTTGGACAGGATGGGCACACAAATACATGTGAGAAAATTGCCACAATGAGCATAGTAAACATTGCAACATTGTCAATTTTGTTTCAAGTTTTCATCAGTTATTAATAAATGCAAAAATTATGGGCTATTTTTAAATTAGTGGCAGGTGTGAGTTTTGTTTCTGTTAAAAGGAATTTTTAAATTCCAAATGGCTATTGGTCACGTGGGGGAAAATGTTTTTAAAACAATTACTTTATAACTCTAGAACATTAACTTTTCTTCTTTATGTTTATATCATGTGCCTAAAGCTGGTTAAGTTACCATAAGTTGAAACTTTGTAATCTTTGGATTTTACAGGTGATGTTTTGATCTATTTTTCCAATGCCAGAGTATTTTTAAATGGTGTGGGAAAGGAAGACATTTGGTGGGGAGGGGAGGGAAAAAACCCTAACCCGGTTATCTGTCTATATTAGATATATGTATACATGCACAATACACAATACACAACATCTCTCTGTAAAAGTACCTTTTCAGACAAAGAAAGGAAGGTAATTTGTTCATCTAATTTTGTTTTCTTTTTGAAATTCAATCCAGTCTGGAAGTGGTATGGGTAAATAATAATATTCTTCCTTTTCTCTTCCTGTAGGGTGCTGGAGATCTAGAAGACCCATGGTAGCCTTAAAAACCTTCTAAAATGCTTTTGATTCTGAAAATTGGGGGAAAAAACTTTTAATCACAATTTTCTTCAATACAAAGGGAAAATATTCTTGTGGATTCCCAACGTTTTGTGATATGAGCAGAAAATCATTAGCATTTCCCATCATTTGTTCATATTTGTGTTTTCCGATAATTGCCACTCGTAGCATTGCCTGTACTACAGTATTTTTTGCCAACCTCAGACATACTGGTTACATCTGTATTGAACTTTTGGCCCTAGAAACCTATGGAGTTATTTCACCACAAATCAACAAATGTTGCCCGAGGTGCATGGGAGTATAGTTAGCTATACTCTGAAAATACATTGTTTTTTTTTTTTTTTAAACCACACAACATATAAGCATGTAAGAGCAAAGAATTGTATGATATGTTCCTTTTTCACCAAGTTGAAAGCCTTTTGCAGCTATGTGGCTTGGAATTTCATTTGAGGAATTTACTGTAGGATATGTATTTATTATTAATTGTTATTTAATTTTTTTCCACCAGTTTTACCTGTATTACCAAACTGGGTTCTCCAACAACGTCCAAATTGTAATGTTGCCTTGCTTCAAGATAAAATGTATTTGGCAATAATATTATAAACCCTTACAAATTTTATGCATGTATCTACTACATTCTTTAACTCTCACTAGAAAATCTTTTGAAACCAAATGGATTAATTTATGGCTATTTATAATTTGCTTTGACATCTCACTGCTGCAAATTTTTTTAAATGATGAAATTTGCCTTTATAATGTAAATTGTGATTTTTGTTTTACATGTGGGTTTCTATAGTTTTAATTTTCTCAGCTTTTAAGGTAAAACAAGTTTTGTGTAATTTGGTATTGTTTTTAATCGTTTATGTTATTTTAAAAGCTCAGAATATCACATTGAAATTATTATAAATACATTTAAAATTATCTATTTTAGATCTAAGAAAATATTACAGAGATATTTTCATGGGTTCAGTAACTTTTCATTTTATTACATTGGGCACGGTACAGAGTGGCTGTCACATAAGGTACTTGAAGATTATTAGTTTAATTCTATTTTTACAATAACCTTGAATTCTTCTGAGTTTTGCATGTATTAAATTCAATTAATGCTGAACATGAAGAGTGAAGTATTTATCTAAAAGAAGTTAATGGGGTAGGAGAAGTAAGGAATGTATCCATTTGTACATGGTTTACATGTTGTGGATGCTTTGTAAACATTTTCCTATATGTTTAAATTGTGTTTCAGCAGAATGTAATTGCCCTTGTGTGTAGTTAAAATCAGTCATCATCTGGTCCTGTGTGAAATGGAATTCATGGTATTTTCTGTAACATTTTCCTAAAGCTGTTTCTGGAGAGCCACACATTTGAATACAGACAGCTTTCCTGATCATTTGATTTATTGTGCACCTGATTTTTGGTCTACAAGGAATTATTGCCACAATATATTTTATTTATTCTTTAGATTTTAGCCTTGTAAGTTAAAGTGCTTTACATGATGATGTTAAAAGCTATTTGTCCCTTTACTGGGTGTAGGGGGTTGTTAAAAGATAGGGAATGAAGAATGCAAAATGGTTTATTGTTCAAACTGTCCACTCTGATCCAACCCTGTACTGATAGTACTTTCCAGTATGATATTGTGATGTTTCATACAATGCAGTGAACATAACCAACTTGTTACCTAAATAAAGAATTGATAAAAACAGTGTGACATATTACTATTTGGTATGATTTTTAAAAATAATTTTTAATGTTATTTTAAACATTTACATATTTAGCATACTTGTGAAAATTTAACTCCCAAGAGGAATTAACCAAATTTTATAGAACAATATTAATTAACCCCTTCTCCATTCCAAAAACATTTTTTATACTACCTTTAAAAAAGGTATCTTTTTCAGAGGGTTAGTGGCCTTTGAAATACAATAATTATGAGTTAGTAAAAGAAAATCCCATGTCCAGTGTTTACTCATCTGAATTCCCTAACCTGGCTGTTCTCAAATGTTTTGGTCTCGAGACCCATTTATACCCTTAAAAATAGAATATTCCAAAGAACTTTTGCTTTTGTGTGTTATACTATTGACATTTACTATATTAGAAATTAAAACTGAGAAATTATATGTACTGTTTTAATTCATTTAAAAAGCAAAGTCATTACATGTTAACATAAAATAATTTTATGAAGAATAATTATTTTCCAAATTTAAAAAACTTAGTGTAAAAAGTGGCACTGGTTTTCGTTTTTGTAAACCCTTTAATGTTGGGCTGAATTCATAAATCTGCTTCCGCATCCAATCTGTTGCAGTGGGGCATGATGAAGAAATCTGTTCTCACAAAGATACTTGGAAAAGAAAGGGTATTTTATGGCTTCAGTTCATTGTGGATATCAAAAGTTGACAACTGGTAGTTTCTTGAAGGTTAGGTAAAATTTGAAATCTTTATTGATGGACTTTTTGTAGTTGGTTACGTTAAAGTCCACTGGGTCTGTCTTGCATTTCGAATAGATCTTCTACCTGTGCATGATTTTGTAACATTGTGAATTGGTCATTTGGAAAATATTGGTTCACTTAATTATGCAGTTCTTCTGATACTGACATGTTATTATGCAATGATTAGAAACATTTTGGTAATAAAACTGATGTTGTCAGAAAAATCTTTTAACGGTGGCTCATGCCTGTAATCCTAGCACTTTGGGAGGCCGAGGTGGGAAGATTGCTTGAGCCTAGGAGTTTCAGGACCGGCCTTGGCAACATAGAGAGACCCTGGCTCTATAAAAAACTAATTCGTTTGGTCCTACTGTCTTGATTTGTGCTGAGGAGCCTGCAGTTTTACCCACTGTTTCTTTTGCACAATCAGTGCGAATGTAAATACATTGAAAAAGACTAGTATTGTGAAAGAGTTTTGACTTAATTGACCTCTTTGAAAGGTTCTTTGGGACTCCAAGACTTTTGGAAGTGCTGCTGCTGCAGTTCTTTTGGACAGCTTCATAGTGTGTTCATTTATTCCGGATATCACAATATAATACTAAATGACTCTTAAGATATTAATATATAGGTCTGATAGGAAATTTCTTTGTGGGGGGATGGTGGTGGTGGAGGATGATCACTGTAACACTGGAACTTTGAAAGCAAGATAAACAAGGTGAAGTCTTTAATGTTACGTTTTTTTCTCCCAGAAAATTTCTGTGTGTTTCAACTTGGGGAAACCTGTGATTTAAGGTTAAGCTTAGCAGTAGAGTTTAATTTTTGTATGACGTATATATTCATCTTTTAAGGTTTCTTCAAGTAGTCTATAGATGTATTTCTTTGACAAGGTCTCATTCTATACTGAATTTTTAAATTCATATTTTAAATTAAAAAATTTTACTCTAATTGAGATGCCTCATCAGGCTGGCCGTTTAAAGACAGGACATTGATTTTTTTTTTTTAATGTCGATGAAGTGGATAACAGCTTTATGCTAAAGTTTTATTGTTAGGTTTTTCAATTTTCTACACCTTCATGAGGGGTTCTGTGGAGGTGTAACTTTTTAAAAAAATGTGCACTTGGCCTGGTGTCTTAGCTCACTCCTGTAATCCTAACACTTTCGGAGGCCGAGGTGAGAGGACTCCTTGAGGCCAGGTGTTTGAGACCAGCCTGAGCAAGAGCAAGACCCCTTCTCTGTAAAAAAAAAAATAGAAAAATTAGCTGGGCATGACGGCAAGTGCCCGCAGTTCCCAGCTACTCGGGAGGCTGAGGCAGGAGGATCACCTAAGCCCAGGAGTTTGAGGTTAGAGTGAGCTATGATGATGCCACTGGACTCCAGCCCAGGCAACAGAGCAAGAACCTGTGTGGGGGGAAAAAAAGTTACACTCATAATTTCTGTCACATAGAAGTTTCTTGCCTGATGAAATGTCTGGATCGTTACGATATTTAAGTTTCTTCACTTATTACTTGAGTTTTGGTTTTAAATGTTATTGGATAACTAAAAGTGACTGCAATTCTAATTTCTCTTTAAGTCTTAAGTCAGTTTTATTTTCAGATATGTGGAATTCGTTTGGGCTTTAATGTCTTTTCATGGTGTCATCAGCCCCTCTTGGACCAGCTAGCTAGACTGTTCTCATAAAAAAACTGCAGCAAAGTTTTAAACTAAAATGAATGTTGCCAATATAGAAACAAAACAAGGTACCTAGGTATAAGCTTAGTTTGTAGGGATTCCTTTATTGTTCAATGTAGCAGACATTGAAACTTTGAGTTGCGTATTTTCTGAGATTAATTTTTAAAGTAACATTGTGAAGGAAAACTAAGCAACGAATTCTTCCAAGCTTCTGTACCATCAGTTTATTAACCTGAGTACAGTTTGTGACTGAGAATCAAAATTTCTTAATGCTAAAATAGAAATTCATTGGAAGTTGCATTGTCATTGAAAAAAATTATAATTTTCCTGTATGAAAATGATGGTGCTTCCATGCCCCTTAAGGTTTCTTTTTCTCCCCAGGTTTCAAAATGGTTTTTAATAAGGCAAGCCTGGTGCAGTGGCTCACGCCTGTCAAGCTAGCACTTTGGAAGCTGAGACCGGAGTTCCAGACCAGCCTGAGCAACTTAGCAAGACCTTGTCTGTACCAAAAAAAAAAAAAAAAAAAAAATAGCAAAATTAGCTCACATTTGCAGTCCTAGCACTTTGGGAGACCAAGGTGGTAGAATTGCTTGAGCCCAGGAATTTGAGGTTGCAGCGAGCTATGACACCACTGAGCTATGATAACACCACTGCGCTCTAGCCCACACAACAGAGCAAGACCCTGTCTCAAAATAACAACAACAAAAAAGGGAAATAGTTGGGGGAAAATGTTTCTATAATATTAACTCAACATTTGAGCCAGAAATGAGACCCTCACTAGTTTACATTTCAAACTGCCTGCAATACTAGGTGGCATGAGACCAAGTATAAATAAGTAAATATGTATTTTCACATATATTATGAATCAGGTTTTTGTTTCCAAACTACAAATTAGTCATACAGAAACTGTATTTTCTAAAACCTTGGGAAATGTACGAACCAGAGTATGTTGCCTGAGTTTTTATTCAGCTTTAACCGTTGAAATTAACCTGAAGATGTCTGTGAAATTTCTTTTGCTAGCCAAATCTTACTATTCTCTTGAATTTAGACTGTATTTTTAAAACGACTCCTCAAATTCACATTTTTTCTTCCAAATTGCCTTAGTTTGTATTTTGAAGTTAATCTTGTTTAAGTATTAAGGAAATACATTTGATAAGATTTACTTTGGTATATACATAATGAGTGCGATGCACACCATCTAGGGGATGGACACGCTTGAAGCTCTGACTCGAGGCGGGAAGGAAGACAAGGGCAATATATGTGGCCTTAACATTTGTACCCCCATAATATGCTGAAGTAAAGAAGATTTACTTCGGAATACATTTTGTGTTGGGAAGCTAAATATTAGTGGAAAATAGCAAATTGTGATTTTTTTTCACGGACAATCCCTAGGTATGCAGAAAATCCATTATATTTGTAAGGTAGTCAAATGCTAATGTAATCATTAAGACTAGAATTTAAGTGATGATTTAATTTCAAAGCAATTCTGAAGTTACTTGCTTTTAAAAGTAAGTTCACAATGGGCATTATAACAGTTTGCATTATCTTTTTATGCTAAATTGCTTCTTTTTTAAATAAAACTTTGGGAATTCTGTAAACCCTAAAGAAAATGCTAAGCAAGTGTTTATTTTTGTCCACTGTTTTGGTGATTTGTATGTTACATTGTGGTCTAGGAGTAAAACTATGCAGCTGTTAATAGAAAATAAATTGCTTTTTAGACAGCATCATCACCATTTCTTCCTGCTGGCTTTTCTGGCTATGGTGTCTTCTCCCCTTTATTTATTTATTGTTTTTGTTTTTGGTTTTTTGGGTTTTTTTGAGACAGAGTCTGGCTCTTTTGCCCAGGCTAGAGTGCAGTGGTGTCAGCCTAGGACATAACAATCAAGCTCCTAGGCTCAAGTGATCCTCCTGCCTTAGCCTCCAGAGTAGCTGTGATTATAGGCATATGCCACCACACCCAGCTAATTTTTCTATTTTTTGTAGAGTTGGGGGTCTCGCTCTTGCTCAGGCTGGTCTCAAACTCCTGATGACCTCAAGAGATCCTCCCACCTTGGCCTCCCAGAGTGCTAGGATTACAGGTGTGATCCATTGGGCCTGGCCTGTGTCAGTTAGTTTTATTCTACCTGGCAAACACTTCTAACAAGTACACTGTTTTCATGCTCAGAAGTAATGATAGATAGGCTCTTCTAATTCAGGAGCGAGAAGTGCTTAATCTGAGTGTTAGAAGGTTAGTTATTGTTTCTGCTATCTCTTGAGTATCCACAACTCTAGTGGGACATAAAGGAACCATACCTTCTATGTATGGGTAGAATCAAAGGTTTGGCATTAGTTTTTGTTTTTGTTTTTGTTTTTTTCTTTTTCCTTGACTAATAGTCCTACTCTATGATATTGGCAACAGTCATTTCTTTAATGATTAAATATGTACAAAAATTGCATTATTTCCATATAACATTCACCTATAATGAAAATACTTGTGTGTGTGTTTAAGGTAAAGAAGACCTGTACAATCCAGGAATTATTCTAATATGTGAGTCCGGACACTTTCTTTCCCTCTCCTGGGTCATTTTTTATTTGTGTACTCACTATGAGGAGGTGATTTTGCCTCATTCCTAAGTCTTAAAAACATTGAGTGCAATGTGTTTTGACAGAATTCTACAGTAACTTGATACAAAGGACTATGGAGTTAATTTTTATGAGATTTTGCCAATGGATAGGCATCTAATCAGTAAATTGATCACATTATAAAGCTTATTTTAAGTATTCTTATTTAATATTTGCTGTTAAAATTGATCTTAGGTAAGACTGGTTTTAATTATTATAGCACTTTGGCTCTATTGAAATATACTTTTTTTTTTTTTTTGAGACAGAGTCTCACTCTGTTGCCCGGGTTAGATGCATTGGCATCAGCCTAGCTCATAGCAACCTCAAATTCCTGGGCTCCAGCAATCCTCCTGTCTCAGCCTCCCGAGTAGCTGGGACTAGAGGCATGTGCCACCATGCCTGGATAATTCTTTCTATATATTTTTAGTTGACCAATTAATTTCTTTCTATTTTTGGTAGAGACAGGGTCTCGCTCTTGCTCAGGCTGGTTTCGAACTTCTGACCTTGAGCAATCTACCTGCCTCAGCCTCCCATAGTGCTGGGATTACAGGCGTGAGCCACCACGTCTGGCCTTGAAATATACTCTTGAAAGTTATTGGATTTTATCCCTAGAGTATGGGATCTTTAGGAGCCTACAAAACTTTCATGATGACTTCACATTTATTTAGTAATTTTAAGACAAGGTCTCACTCTGTTGCCCAGGCTGCAGTGCAGTGGCACAATCATAGCTCACTGCAGCCTCTAACTCCTTCCTGGCCTCAAGCGATCCTTCCATCTCAGCCTCCAGAGTCCTTGGGATTATAGGCATGAGCCACCATGCCCAGCTTTTCGCCTTTTAAAATTACTTATACTCAGAAGTAAACTAGTAGTTGTAAGAATTTTCATGTAATTCAAGCTCTTGCTAAAATGTTATAATCACCAGAGGAAGTTGCTGGATACCAGTTCTCAACCTCCAGAGCAGCTCTGCTTTTTTCTTTTTTACATGTTAGAATTTTATCTAAGAGTTCGTTTGAATAAAAGCTTTTTGACTTTGCGAAGTTTGAAGATCACTAGGCCCAGAGACTGTATGTATGACTAGGCAAATGAAACTAGACAGTTACTCTTTTATAATAAAGGAAACTCAGTAAGAACACATCGTGGTGCTGTGAACAATATTTTCAGTTTCTGATTTGGTGTTCTACCCAGCATTGTGATTTGCATATATTTAGAAGGTGGAGAAGAGGAAGTGGGATTGGAACAAGAGTCAGAGGTCGCCTATCATAAAAGGTCAATCACCCTCCCTACTTACCCACCTGCCATGTTTGGTTATTTTAGAGGTATTACGGGGAGGAAAGATGTTTTTCTCAGCCTCAGATGTGAATTTATCTGCCCACGTTAGTACCGTTACATCTTCCTTTTGTATAAAACAAACTGGTGGTTAAATAAATAATAAACTGGTATAGTATTCCAGTGTGTGTACCACAATGTATTCATTTCCCCAATGAAGGATATTTAGGTCGTGTGCAACTTTTTACTATTACAAAAACTGCTACAATGGGCATCCTGGCATGTTTCTCTTGAATGCAGGTACTAGTGTTTCTCTAGATTGGTATTTGCCTAGAAATAAAATTAGTAGGTCATTGGGTAGCATGTCGTCAAGTTAGTATTGCAAAAGCATTGTAAAGATATGCCAACTTACACATCCACCATAAATGTACCACAATTCCTGTTCTCCATCCCTCATTCTCAGCAGCACTTGATACTGTCAGGCTTTAAATTTGCCAGTCAGATGAGCATGAAATAGTATTATATAATTTGCATTTCTGATTGTATGTGAGAACATCTTTTTCTATGTCTATTAGCTATTTGAGTTTCCTCTGATTTGAATGCTTACATCCTTTGTCCATTTTTCTCTTGGGTGTGTTTTTCTGATTTATTTGTAGTTTATACACACACACACACACACACTCACACTGAATACTAGTCCTTTGTTAGGTGAGTTACAAAACCTTCCAGTCTGTTTTTGATTGTTTGTTCTTATTTTGTGTGTGTCTTTTATTATTTGTCAATCTTTATGTTTTTTGTTATTGTTGAAGAAATCATCCTCATCCGACATTCCAGAAGTGTCTGCTGTATTCTTCCAGTAGTTTTAAAAATTGTCCTACTTCCCAAACATGCATATTTGGGTTTTAATCATTCTTGAATTTACTGTTATATATAGTATCAACTAAGGAATCTAATTTTTTTCCATACAGCTAGCTAATTGTGCCAACACCATTCCACCCCTGTGAAAACACTGATTCCCCAAATATGTGTGGTCCGTTTCTAGTTTCTTTACTTTGTTCTGTTTCTTTTCTTTTCTTTTTTTTTTTTTTGTCTAACCCAGTGCAGATATCACATAGTTTTAATTTCTGTAGCCTCATAAGTGCTGATAACATGGCATGCTTTCCTTTTAATAAAAATACAGTTAATAATCCATATTCTTCTAGTTTTCAATAGCTTGCTTCCATTTGGGGATCTAATATTGAAAGTTGTTCACCCTCTTTAAAATTGTGTGTTGTACATTTACATTTTAAACTGTAGTGTGGTACCATGTTGTTCATTCATTTTAATCTGTTGTGATCGTTTTCCTTCCCCTATAGAACAGGATTGGTAACAGTGCCATGCCAAGCTATGTTGGAACCTGAGGCAAAAGGAAAATTCAGCAATAACAATTCTGTCTTTATTTTAAATACTGATATTTTGTTCACTATAGTTTTACATTAGTTTTGATTTTTTTTTTAATGTTGCTTTAAAATATTTATCTTGATTACATGCTGCCTCTTAAATTTTGTCCCCAAGAAAAGTGCCTCACCCTGGTCCCAGAGGTTAAGTATGTGAATTCCTGGCCCTTTTAAGTAGACCGTTTTCCTGAGTTAAGGCAGGCGTTGCCAAGGAGGAATAACTCCTTAGCCTACTAGTATCCTTTAGCATAAAACAGTGTTTTCTGGGGCAGCTTAGTGAAATGGAGGAAGGGCTGGGCTAAGAGAGTCCTGCGTTCCAGCAACATCTAGTTGCTAGAGGCTTCCCTAGGCAATGTGCTGTCTTTTAACATTAATACTTTGAAAAGTGATGCCAGAGTAACAAAGCAAAATTACAAAAGGATGTGTTTGTCTCCAGAATGTATGCCAAAATACACTCCTTTTTCATATTTTGATATCATTGAAATTAGGAACCATCTTAGATCAATGGCATCTTACAGTTAGTGGCTAGGCAGCAGCTTGGCATAGTTACGTCAACTTGGTCATTTCCATATTTGAACTGGGTTTTGTACAGTATTGGGACTACATGTGTTATGTTTAAATGCTGTTTAAAATGCCTTCAAAATGATTACATTGTAATTTGGCATATAATACAGAAAATACAGCATTATGTAAGATTAAAAACAGATTTAAGTCTGTTAAGTGTAAAATAATCCTATGTATTGATAAAGTATTGCTTTATAGTTTAGTTGGCAGCATTTTTTCTTGATACATAAAAGAATGATACATAAAATAATGGAATTTAAGAGTTGATGAAGTATGATATATACAATTTATGGGTATGTAATATGTATGTTTAAAACATTCATGAGGATAATACACATTAACTTTAGAACAGTAATTCAAAGGCATTGAGGAAAATGAGGTTTTTATTTTATCTTCAAAAAAAGGTAAAGATGTAAAAATGTTAAATCTGGGCAGTAGGTAAAAAAGGCTTATTTTCTGTAATTTTCTGTATGAATTTTCCTTAAAATTTTGAATTAATAAAATAAAGAAACAAAATTAATTCAGTGGTCCTGAGTGCCTTCAAGAAGAGGGGTACCAATTTATAGTCCCAGAAGTGTACAAGAACGCCCATGTATTTCACTTCCTCACCAATATTGCACATTGACAATCTAGTGGGTAAAATATTGAAACCTATTTTCTGACTTATTCCCCAGTTATTTGATTACTAATAAGTGAACATTTTTTTTCTCAAATTTGGCCAGTTATGTATTTTATAAAGCCCATTCATACATGTTGCTTATTTTTCTATTAACCCACATATCGTTTTTCTTATTGATTTGTGAGAGCTCTTTATATAATAGGAAATTAACCATTCTGTTACATATGTCATAAAGTATTTTCCCTAGTTCACCATTTGCCTTTCAATATTGTAATACTGTTTATGGTTTGCTGTTGTAGTTTTATGAAGGATATTGAGAGATGGGATTAAGAACAAAGGGAATTTGTACTGAAATGATCTAATTTTTGAAAAACCACAAACTCAACATCATAGGTTCCTCCCCCCCACCACAAAATCTGATATTGTGCTACCCTGTTCCTGAGCTTTTTCCTACACAATAATTTTGTTTCTATGCCAGCTTTTCCTACAGGTAGAATAAGGGGTCTCTACTCGCTATGATTGCAGAGGCACTAGAGGGGGCTAAAATGCTCAGATCTGAACAGTATTGGATAGCTCTCCTTGGTCGAAAATATTTCCTTTGGCCAGGCGTGGTGGCTCATGCCTGTAATCCTAGCACTTTGCCTGGCCAAGGCGGGAGGAGTGCTTGTGCCCAGGAGTTTGAGACCAGCCTATGTTGGGGCAACAGAGAGAGACCCCATCTCAATAAAAAATGTAAAAATCAGCGAGGTATGTTGGGATGTGCCTATAGACCCAGCTACTCAGAAGGCTGAAGTGGGGGGATTGTTTGAGCCCAGGAGTTCAAGGCTGCAGTGAGCTATAATCATGCCACGGCACTCCTGCTTGGGTGATAGAGTGAGACCCTCTCTCAAAATATAAAACAAACCCCTAACTTTTCCCTTTCAAATCAAATCCCTTTTAAATCAAATATGGTAGGGTTTATTTTGTTTTACTTTTTTAAAAAAAATTGAATATTTACAGTAAACTGTAATGATCTTAGGTGTTAAACGATGAATTTTGATGTGTATTTTTTATATTCAGAAGTTTTAGAATTTTGTCATTTTCTTTAACAGTTTGATGAACCTTCAGCTGCATATACAGACAATTTTTTCACATTATGAGTAAGTAAATATTTACATATATTTTAAGACTTGGGCCTTTTTGATAAATATATTTATAAATATTTAATACAACTAGAACTTACTACTATGGGGCAAAAATCTAATATGTTTCCAGTGATCTTTCCATTATCCCTTTACACCAGCTATTACGTAAGCCAATCTTTTTTTATTATTTGAAGAAACCCTTTATTACATATGCTTATATATTATGTATTCTTATATATGCTTGTATTTTTATGGGCATTCTATTTCATTGCTTTGTATTGTGTATCAGTACTATGTCATCTTAATTATTATCTTGTAAGGAAAATGCCCCCTTATTACTCTACTTTTACAAAAATCGAATGTGTTTATTCTTCCAGAAGAACTTTTGAATAATTGGCTAAGATTTCCCTGCCAAATAAAAATCCTGTTAATATGCCGATTGAATTGTTATATGTGTAGATTAATTTGGGGGTCATTGATGTCTTTAGCAGAGGTGAATTCCATTCCAGGAACACGCTCTGTCTTTCCATATATACATGTGTTTTTAATGCCCCTAGTATATCTTTGTAGTTTTCTCCATATTGTCTATACCTTTCTCAAATTAATTCGTAGTTATTTTATATATCTTTCTGCTGTTATGAACTCCACCTCCCACCCTGTAACCCCCTATATATTTTTATTTTCTATCTTTTTAGTAGACAACTGGCATTATTCACTTACAAAAAAGAAAAAAAAAATCAATTTCTATCATTTCCACCAGATGGCAGTCTTGGTTACGTCCATTTGTAAACCTGCTGAGAACTCTGGTGACAAGAAAGGCAGTGACTTGGCAAACCTTCCGAACGCCCAGAAGTACAAGGACAAAAGGTTTTTTGTAAACCTGAACGGAAAATGAACCCAGTATTTTATAATTATAGTATTTATATGGCTATTGACCTTTAATCTTATATCCTACTAGTGGAGACAGAGAAGAACTGTCACTGTGCCCTTCAAAATCGTATTTTCCCTGTCCATGTGATAAACACCTGTGGCTTCTTGGCAGCACTTTTGGTTTTATTCCAGGGACTCTCATGGTTAAAGGCAGGCTTTAATCTATCATTATTGTTTTCCTTTTCCTAAAAGCACCATTTACATCTGAAGTTGCTGGGTTTCTGAATGTTTGTGTAGGAGCATCTTGTGCCTCTGGTTTTTATCATTTCCAGATCTCTTCTGAAAGGAGGCAGTGTTTACAGTTAATATGAAAGGAAGTAGGTTTGTAACTGGCTGCTTCTACATGAATACAAATCTTAATAACCTTCCTAAATGAAACCCTTTTTGGCTTAATTTAGGTGACTTCCAAGGCCTATATTTAGGAATATAGAAAATAGTGAATTACTTGATCTGGGAAGGAATTGGCTCAGATATTTTCTCGCAGATACTCTTCCAAGTGGCCAAAAAATAGTACTTTTGGACAGCAGTCACCTAGGCAAGCTCCTCTCTTGTACCTTTTATTAAAATTCCATTCGTTGATCAATTTGCTTTTATACCCAGGGAGTGGTAAACAACTGTAACTACATGGTAACTATGTACATTCCCTTTTTGAGAGATGATAGTCTCACCATGGGATTGAAAAGTGCAAGAAAGTACAGTAAAAATAAAAAAGAAACACGTTTCGTTCTTGAGTACAAAGGTATTCCAAGATTAATCCTTGCTTTTCCAAAGAAAATCAACATAAATATACTAGGAGGTGATATAGCAAAAAATGTGAAGGGTAATAGATAATCTCTTTTAGAGAAAACTATGGGAAAATCTCCTCTCATTTTTTGAATCCCTGGATAATTCTAATATGTAGTTGTGTGGAATAGCAAACTTCTTTAATGTATTGGATGGATTTATTCACATTTTGTTTAATCTCTGAGAGTAAAGGTTGAAATAGACTTCTTGGAATCAGCTATGTAGCTCTACTTGTGTCTAGAGCTGTAGTGTACTAAGACATACCTTTAAGACAATTGAAATTGGTTAAAATTAGGTTCTTCCCACACTTTTCAGAATAGTTAGAGGTAAGCTAAATTATATAAATAAAACCGTAAGTTAAGTGTACTTGGATGGTTGGCTATGTAAACTATCTTTGAGAAGGAAGGAATTCTTTTCTAATAACTCTTGTTTGTATTTTGTTTATATACAATATGGAAATATACATGTGCAGACACATATTTTGAGGGCTTTTGGCTTTTTTAGGGTGGGGCACACATGAATCTGGCAATTAAGATAGAGTGTTCCTTATAATAGTTTAATAGTATACCACACTAATCTAGTGAAATGTCATTCACCGTCAAAAATTTACATGTCAACAATGATTGCTTTAACACTAGAAAAAATATACCATAGTAAACTACATTTTCTAGACTGATTTCACATCAAAAAACAACACACACAGCTGCTTGTCCATTTGAGAGAGGGGCTAATAAAGCAAACTCTGAATGTTTTGTAGTTTGACATCCCCAAAAGTATTAGCATAGTAGTTCTGAAGATTTGTCATTTGTGTGTTCTTCAAAGATGGAGTAATAAATTTTATAGCTGGACAGATCTTTAAATATAAATTTGTAAAAGCTCAAAGTTGGAACAAACCCAAATGCCAGGTGGTCTTTCAGCAGCCTCTAGTCTGAGTCTCAGGACAGCAGTCCACTCCCATCTGCGGCAGCTCTGCCTGTCCTCATTGTGTCTCTGTTTCCCCCTCATTTATCTTAATCCTTGAGACCAAACATTTAACCACAGCTCTTAGGATGCCTCCCAGCATCTTTTCTATCCCCCATTATTTCATCCGTATAGATCGTGACTTCAACTGTATTTACCATCCAGGACCTTTTGTCCAAATGTGCTCTCATTTTCTTGATCTTACAGTATACAACCCAGAACTGAATACTTTCAGGTGGCAGAACTGTGTCATCCTTTGTTCTGGTGAATCCTCTTCTGTTCTTCTGTTTAACACCCAAACATTGGATCAGCTTTTCCAGCAACCACATGGTACTGTTTGAGTCCTTTGAGCTTAATTATTTTTACTGCTTTTAAGCAGACTTTTCCCGTTGCACACTTGTGCAGTTTGGGTTTTGGTTAACCTACTTTGCAGGATCTTTATTCCTGTAGGTTTTCTTGGGTTAAATTCATTAATCTTTTGACTTGATCTTGGATTCATCTAAGAAGTATTAGCCATCTTCTTTCCAGTCACTCCAAAATTTCATATGTAAACCTCCTATATTGAATGAAACAAGTCTAAGGACGGAAGCCCTGTGGTAGGCTTCAGAAACTTCTCTTCAGTATGATGATGCAGATTGACCAATCTATTAATTAACACCCATTAGTTAAGAATTTTAATAATATACTGATTCATGTATCAGCTCATATCTTTCCAGGTTATATATGAGGATATCATGGGATTTTACATTCCTTGCTGAAGTCACCTGTGTATATCTAACTTTATCTGGAGTTTTCACTTTGACCCTATTCCTGTAGGGCCATGCAAATTTCTGGTGTTTGTTTTTGCTTATGATGTTTACTGCATCATTCACGTACTTTTAAATTCTAAGCTTCTTACATTTATTCCTGTGCAACTGGTGTTCTCTTGTTTTATTATTTTTAGAGCCATACCGCTTTTTATCTTGTATGTATATTATACTTAAGTAAACAAGGTATTTTTCAAAATAATCCTGCTGCATTAAAAAAAAAATCAAAACTGCAACTTGATCTGCAACCTGAGAGCCAAATGCAGCACTGTAGGTTGTACAGGGCAGAGCAGTGCCTAATCTGTGAAGATACCATTCTCATCATAGACGTGTGGACCTAGATCTTACGACTCTGCAGCAAGTGGCAGGAAGTGTTCTTATGCTAATAAAACCAGTGCAGTTATATTGCAACATGTATCTGACAGGTGGCAGTAAAGTGACTTGAGAAAGGACTGCTTTTTTGAGAGTGTTTTTTCTAATTTACCAAAGATGCCACATGGGCTACCAGCAGTCCTGGAATCTTCAATTGCTTTGGGAAAGAAGCCAGTGTAGCTTTTCTCTTTGCATTCTTCTCTACCTGTTTTATATTCTCTTTACCTTAAAAGAAAAATGGAAAATGGTGGCGCTGTAGGAGTGTGGCAGAGGAATTGAGCAGCATATAGGCCATCTTCAGGGGCCAGCTTCTGCTTTCTAGCCTTGAGTTCAGACTTCTTGGAAGGGCCTGTGCCACGCTCAGTGTGCTGTTTTACCTCTTACTCTCTTGACTTCCTCAGTTAGCAGGGCTCATAAAATAGCAAGTGAGAAAAATGGGGAAAGGGAAGGGAATGCCCCAGATTTAGATGGTTTTGTAGGTTTCTGCAGATACATATATCATTTTTAACATAAATATAGATCATATTAATGTATTTGTGCACGTTTCTGTATATATGCTATACTGCAATAAAAATTTAAAGAAGAATTTTGACTAGTGCAATAACCTTCATTTATATTTATTTATATGAAGTTTCTGTCTGTTAGTGGAACACATGAAAAGAGTTGAGCAGATGCGGTTATGCTTTGGAGAGTGTGAACTAAAATGCAGATTACATGTTGTATGAAAAAATCACTTTCAGGGAAGGAGGGGGCACCTTCAAGAGACAGGCAGCAGTTTAGTCAGGGTTAGCTAAACTGCTGTAACAAACAGAAGCAAACTTGTAATGGTTCAAACATAATAGAAGTTTATTTCTTGCTCATGTAGAAACCGGTCTGGGTGTTCCAGGTTAGTGAGCTTCTCTCTTCCATGTGGTGACTCAGGTCTGAGGCTTTTTCCATCTTGTGGCTACCTTATCACCCAGGGTCTTATTGTCATCGGTATCCCATCAGTGGGAGGAGAAAGAGAGCAAGGAAAAGGTACCCCCTGCTTCTTCAACCTGAAGGTAGTGCGCTCTGTTTCTATTCATACTTAATTGGTGACAACTAGGCACACTTAGCTGTAAGTGTGAGGTGGGGTGCTCAGAAATTGTAGCTGATTGGGAAGCTACATCTCAGCTACTGTGGAAGATCAAGAGCGCAGTATGAGGACAACTGGCCACGTCTGCCACAGGCAGCCATTCTCTAGAGCAGGTGAACAGGTTCTACTGTTTGGGAGAGGTGTGGCATGCACATTAAGGCACTGTGGCAGAGAAAACTAATAATGATTCAAATACAAGCTTCAAAATTGAGATACCGCCATGCATCCAAGAATTTCTAAAATTAAGAAGACTGACAACACCATATACTGGCAAAGATGGGAACACTTGGAACTTTCAGTGTCATCAGTGGAAGCGTTAAATGATACAACCACTTTGGAAAAATTTCTGGGGTTTCTCATAAAACAGAACATATACCTACTTTATGTCCCATCAGTTCCACTCCTAGGTGTTCACCTAAGAGAAATAAAAATATATAAATATATATAATTTATATATAAAATATATAAAAATATATAATATATATTAAAAATAATATATATAATATATATATTATAATAAAAATATATGTCCACAAAAAGACTTGTACAAGAATGTTCAGAGCAACTCTATTCACTAGTGTCAAATGGGAAGCCACCCAGGAATCACCAATACACGAGAGTGGCTGAACTGTGGTGTACAATGAAATGCTCCTCAGAAACAGTAAGGAAGGAACCGCCAATGTGTGCAGCAGCAAGGACGAATCTCCAAACATTGTGCTGATCAGAGAAGCTTTACGGAACAGTATATGCCATATGATTATGATTATGTGAAGTTTTAGAAGAGGCAAAACTAATCAGTGCTGGAAAAGAATCCGCACAGTATGTGTTTCAGTGGGGCAGGGGAGTTGGAGACTGACTGGGAAGGGACGTGAAGGAACTTTCTGGGATAACAGGAATGTTCTGTGTCTTGACAAGAGGCTTGAGTTACACAGGTGTATGCATTTGTGAAAATGTAGCACATGTTCCCCTAAGATTTATGCATTTCGTTGTAAGCAAATTTTATCTTGCAAGATAAAATTAATAAACAAACATTGAACTTTAGGTAATGATACACTTGCTGAAGTGTTTAGGGGGAAATGCAGTGCTATCTGAAATTTGTCTTGAAATACATAAAGAGCTAAAATGAATTGATGGATGGATGGGGGATGCGTAGATGTATAGATATGTGATAAAAACAAGTACAGGAAAATGTTAAGACACTTCACGACTGTCCAAGATGGGGAAACGGGGACTGGATTTACTCTCCTAAATTGCACAAGCAGAAAGCCAGGCAAAATATGTGAAACAAAGGCTTTTTAGACATTGGACTATACGCAACATGGAAATGAGATTGCTAAGAGAAGGTAAACAAATGCGATGTTTCCTTTTATTAATATTTCAGCTTACTGTCTAGAAGCTGTTTCCAGGCCATGGCACTGAATATAGGAACTCAAATAGAACCCGGTGGCGTTACTGAGTTGAGAAGACAGAAATCTGAGTTTAGGGATCTCAATGCTATATTTGAGCCAGGGAGTAGTGAGCTGCACAGAAAGAACTCTAGAAACCTTCAGAGGGTTCCATCAAGTCTTGTTGAGTACTGATTTGTACACGTGGGAGAGGAAACCAGCTGGGGCCTGAAGCCTCGTTTTATTGCACTTTGTTGTTTATTGTGCTTTTTATAAATTGAAGGTTTATGGCAACCCTGCATCAAGCAAAGAAAGTGGTTTCTTGAGATGGAATCTCCTGGTGAAGACACCGTGAACACTATTGAAATGACAACAAAGGTTATAAAATATTACATAAACTTAGTTGATAAAGCAGTGACAGGGTTTGAGAGTGATTTAAAGATGTTTTACTGTGGGTAAAATACTATTAAACAACATCCACATGCTACAAAGAAGTATTTCATGAAAGGAAGAGTCAACTGATGAGGCCAACTTCATTGTTGATGTATTTAAGAAATTGCCACAACCTGATCAGTCAGCAGCCATCAACATCCAGAAGTTAAAAAAAAACACCATATCATTATTTAATTAGATTCAGAAAAAGTATTTGACAAAATTCTTTTTTCTATCAAATCCTTTTTTTTTTTTTTTTTTTTTAGAAAGATTATCACTTTGTTGCCCGGGCTAGAGTGCCGTGGCGTTAGCCTGGCTCACAGCAACCTCAAACTCCTGGGCTCAAGTGATCCTTCTGCCTCAGCCTCCCGAGTAGCTGGGACTACAGGCATGCGCCACCATGCCCGGCTAATGTTGTCTATATATTTTTAGTTGGCCAATTAATTTGTTTCTATTATTAGTAGAGACAGGGTCTCACTCTTGCTCAGGCTGGTTTCGAACTCCTGACCTTGAGCGATCCACCCACCTCGGCCTCCCAGA